>JBCAUG010024144.1:0-10562 GCA_038406175.1 Haplosyllis leylae
TTTTTCACAGCCATTTCATAGTATTTCATGTTATTGAAATGTGTACATAGGAATTTATTTACCATAACGATATTTGCGGTTGATGAACATTACATGTACAGAATATATATACATCTAGTGACCAGGATTGTGAAGCATTATTTATTTATAACCAATGCATTCGTCTGTGTGTTTACATGAGCTTCAAATGAACTTTTAAGCAACCAAAATGAACGAATAAGCACATTTTCTTTCCTTTCCCAGATCTGCCATATTGAATCTAGATCTATATTTCCAACCAACACTTTCTCACACATTTTAACAAGAATAGAGTGAAATATCTAACTTACCGTATTTCTATAACTTCAGTACTGTCTACTAATGTGGACTGCAGTTTGGAATCAGCCATTGTATCACTGGTGGCACTAAAAAAAAGCCATAAAGTACGAGCACACTACTCCCTGTGACCGGCAGCTATTTTGGCCTTCTTCTTCATGGTCACTTTTTGTGCGCATGCGTGCTCCTAGTAACCTTCTGCATGTGATCTTGCTTCCCTCCCCTGTAGTTACAATGTATTCTCATAGTCAAGTTATCTAGAACATTTTCATCATGGATTTCAGAGGAAATCACTCATAGATTGGCTGGTAAATGCGGTACAACGGTCTCAAACTCAGAAACAGAATATTTTGTAGCAGATCCAGAAAAGTGTCGTTGGTGAAGAAGCAGTACTCTTTTATGTATAAATATATTTTGGGCTTTTTCTGTGTGCGTATATAATATATTTTGGGTTTCTTCTGTGTGCGTATATTTAAAATCACTTCAACAAGAAACTTTACTTAATTAACTGAAGTCTTAGCGTTAGTTTTTTTTATAAGTGAAGAATAAACAAACTTAAGAAAATGTGACATACTTGATTATATTATCTAGCTCGAACCTGTCAATGTTTGTTCTTCAGAACAGGAAGTTTTCGTAAAAGTTCGGTTTTCGAAATATTGTGCTAAGCGTCAGACAAATTTATGACACACCTGAAAGAATTCCTTACCTTCATTCAGAGTACAACTCGGAGCTACTGTAAAAAGTAAGTAAGTTGATGATTTCAATGAATTTCAGAAATCTTAATTACAAGTGGTTTAAGCCAAAAGGTATTAAAATAATTTATTGCGTTGAGTTCATATGTCTTATCATCAAACGTTTTATAGCGGTAAGAAGTTGTGTTAACTGTCATCGTGAATCATATCTTAAGAATGTAACTTTATCGTCCATTTTCATACTTGCTACAAGACTTTTGATTTCTCAGGAGAAAAATGATTAAATCTGATGAAATGCCTGTGAAATATCCAAAATTATTATTTTCATATTTTTTTAAAAAATCTATTTATTTGAACATAGAGAAGAACAAGTGGTGGCACTTGTCCATCACAAAGTAATAAATTTGCCCTTAACAGGTTAAGCCTGCTAACAAAGTGTACATTATTCTGGCTTTCTGTTCTCATTGAAAACATTATTGAAGTCTTTGAGCGTCTCAACTCAGTAAAAATGGAATGGAAAAAGATGATAATATTTGCCGATTCATTCAGTGCTAGAGAAATTTGATAACTAACCTCATTTATTTGCAAAGAGCCTTCATCCATTAGGTTTGGGCATCTGGGATGGGTGTAGGTTTCTTATAGGGGCCACAAGAGCACGTTACTCCGGTAAAAGCATACATAAGCGAGGCGCCCCTGTTTGGGGCTGAGTCCAAATCTGCTGAAAACCAAATATCACTATGTTCAGTGTGGAGGTTGGGGGGGGGGGTAGTGTCGGACCCAAATTTCAACTATTGATACACAAAGTGTACGCGGAACCATAAATGGGTCTTAATCAATTCACATCCTCGTTTTTTGTAGCATCATTTAAACAGGGTTGAAACATGGCACACGAAACGGATAAGTACCCATGGATTGTGCCTATTTCTCAGCTTTTAACTTGGAAGAAAATGGTTCAAATTGGTGTGGAATACTTGGGTTTTTCTGTAACGGGTATGTTTATTATTGCGGAAGATGAAGGAAACCTTGGCGCGGCAAAAAGACAGATCTTATACCAAATTGCAGGGAAGGAAAATGGAGAGAAGGTAGGATAGGATAGGAGTGAAGTTAGCTTAACCTGTGTTGATTAGACACCTGTTAAGTTAGTACTTTTAAACACGTTTAACAAGGAGCTGATAAAACGTTTCTAGATATCGATTTACTAATGACGAAAATCCCTTTCGTTTCTGTTCTCACCACATCTGTGGTTCCTCGCAGCCCCTGTTTGCATTTGTGTTTGAGCTAGTGTTTGGAAAAATCAAAATATTTACATTTTTGGATACAGTCGACTGGAAACAGTTGGATTACCATTCGATCGTATCCAAAATGGAGGGGTAAATATCACTGTTTATCTTTGGATACAGTCCAATGTTAATTCCACTGTATCCAAAAATGTAAATATTTTGATTTTTAACTCTAGCTCAAACACAAAGGCAAAAAGAGGCTAATAAAGCACACCCAAATCATGTTGTTCTGTAATTATATCGTGCTATTTTGCCACTGGCTTGTAAGTTTGAAACTATAAAATCCTACATATTCATTGATTTTAGCCAAAACTTTTATCACCGAAAGTCCATTGGTACACAAACAAAAACGAAGTTAAATACCCATCAATTAACACTTGCTGACATTATACAGTCAGGAAGGCATTAGAGTGGACGAAAGATCCTGCTTTTAATGTTCGCTGGGGGAACTTTTTTACTGAATTTATTTTGTTCTTCTCCATGCAAGCCTTTAAGCCAACATTGCCAACTTTGAACAAGTACGGAAAAGAACTCGAATGAATCCTTCAAAGTGATGATGACAAACAGGCACATTCATTTTCCTTTTTATCATATTTCAGAGACTTTCATTCTTTTTGACACAATCTGGGCTAGTGGATAAAGACAAGGTCCAAAAACATTTAGGACCATGTGACGAAAGATATAGCAAAAAATTTCCATCAGCAAATATTAAAGGGTTTTCATCTCGCCTTCTTGGAAAATTGGCGAGAGTGATTGCAACCGATAAGTTGGAGGACATAGCCCTGGGCTACCTAGGATTCAGTATGACGGACATTCGCAACAAGAGATTTGACACCATCAGGAACAGTGAGTTGTTTAACTTGGCCATTCTGGAGAAGTTCGCAGAAAGTGGACAAAACAGTCCAGAGGTAATATTTGTTCTTGTGTTTGGAGCGATATCTAATACAGAATCAGGATAACTCATTGGTTGGTCCAAGGTTGCTTGTGGCAGGGGTTCAAACCCAGGGAACACTTACCCTGGATACGCTCCTTAAAACAGCCAATAGAAACAATATTCAAGTCTTTGTAATCTTTGTATAGTATGACAAATATTATGTGTTCCTGAAATTACATAATGAAAGTCAGAGTAAAGAGACATAATTCAATATCAAGGGGTCTCGACAGTAAAGCCATGTGTTTCTGACAAAAAAGTAAACAATCGAACACCTACAAACCTGTGGTCAATTTTAAAATATTCCTATTATCAATTGGTGCATGGAAACTTTTTGGGAGACTCAATGATGCTTAAAATTGGATAATACTGTAAACTATAAGAAAGTTCTCCTTGGTTACCACCCATCATGGGGTACCCCTATTCTGCTGGAGGTGTTACCCCTATCCTGGCCAGGGCACACCTCCCCAAAGGGACTTGGGACCAGAGACCAGGGAAAGGACCTTTGACTTGAGTACTTCCTGGACAGACAGACGAACAGACAGATACCCGCGAAAACTACCTTCCTGTCATACCTCGTACGTGGGTGGTAATAGATCTAATTGTACTCAATTCCATATTTGAAACAGTTTATGTTTCATATGGTTGCATCAACTGAAATTTGAGACAACTTGATTGGTTTCAATGAAAGTTTGTGTCATAATTGTGGTGAAACTTTTCAGTGATCGGCTAGATTTGACAAATTTATCAGGACAGCATTTTCATCAAATGACAAATGTGAAAAATTTCAACAGTTGGTCACAGATAACTACATTAAAGACAAGACCAAAATTTCTATCCTTAAGCTGTGACCTGAAGAGTTTGTTCATTTTCACACACACAAGTTCATAGAAATTCTCCTTATTATGAGCCCATGGCGCTTTTAAGACCAATTCTTTGAATGTTAATTCATTGTAGTTTATGAAAAATTGATGGCATGTCACTTATTGCAGGATCTTCGGGAGAAGCTGCTGAAAAGTGCCAGTGAGTACGGTTATGTTAATGGCAGGGCAGTTATGGACATATTTGACAAAGTAGCTGAGGAAGATAAGCAAGGTAGCCGAATTCTTGGTATAATATTTAATCATCATTTGTCTATTCCACTTACACGGGTCGTATTCAGATGGGGATGCTGACCTAGGTGCCAGACAATTTCTTCGAACCTCATAACCGTTAACAGTATATCAATAGGAAAAACGGAACTTGAGTTTTTACACTATATCATCTTTATACAAATCTAGTAGTTAATATTTAGTAATGAAAATATTTAGCCCTGTTATTGCATCTGAAACCAGTATAGTTTGTTAGTTGGGTATTTTGCCAATGATTCAATATTCCACTTGAAAGAATTACTTACTGACCAGTAGTCCAATATGTAGACCGACTAGATCTCAACCTGGCTCTTGGGGAACCACAGCCTGCACGGGGAACAAAACGGACAACATCCGAAGTGGATGAAACCGATGGTCCAAGCACTTCCAAGAAAATTAAAATTGATTCGAAATCTGGCACAGATGAAGGTAACATATCCTACTATTAAAAGCTTTCTGGATACGTGATGCCTCGTTCTTCTTCTCTTCTCTGAATTTAGCCAAAGTCATTTTTTCGTGAATTACCAGCAGCAGAAAGTTGGTGTCTTAGCTTAATACTCATTTCCTTCTATTTTCGTTGTTAATTTGATTACAATCTCAAAATGGGGACAAAAAAAATTATGACGTCATAAAAACACAAATCCTAACCAAATAAAAAAAAATTGGGGGGGGGGGGGACATAAGTCCCTTTCGTGGGGACACCGATGCCTCTGTTTTGGACTCCTGGTGACATCTGTCCTGGGTTTCAAAGACCGGGTGGATCCCTCGCTTGCTTGCTTTCTTGCCTGTGCACTACTTCTCAGATTCACCTCTGGTGAAACCAATGGCTATGACGTAACATCATTGTGACATTGTGATGTCATGGTGACATTTTGTGTAAACAAAGTCCCACCAATGACTGCATTCTATGTAAACAAATTCCACCCAGTGAATGCAGCCTAATGTGGGCCTACTTATTAGAAAAGTGCCCCCCCCCCTCCCCCATAAAGACAACAAGAGCCATTGGAGTCCCCAACTCAATCACGAAGCTGACTATAAACGAGCCAGCACAAATTAAGCTGAAACGCAAAAATATCAGCTCGGCCAGATCTGGTAACATTGTCAACTTTGTGAAATTAGTGAAAAACTTGAAGAAATTCATGGTTTGCAATTGCTCCTTCCAGGACTTCAGTGAGAAGAACAACAAAATGATAAACGTTCATTCTTCAATTCATTTCACAATTTTCCTTTGATGTAGTTAATCACCCTGGCAACATTTTAATCATCAACAACATGTTCTTCAAAGACAAAAAGGGAAGAAAAGACGTCAGAGAGGGGTCGGAAAACGATGTTACAAAACTCAAAGAAGTCTTTGGCGAACGTGGATTTAAACCTATTGTAGTGCAAGATTTGAGTGCTAAGGTAAGAAATATTTGCGAGCGCCAGAGTTTAAAATTGATAAAGTTTAAACTAAGTAGATAAAAGTATGATAATGAACTTTACAGGGTTTATATTTTAAGAAAATTTATGATTAAGTTTTTTCCCCGGTGAGATACATTTGGTCGACAGATTAAATATAATTGAAATAAACTCACCAAAACAAACCCAAAGGCTGTGAGATAAAATTCCACTTGTTAACGCACAAACACAGCACAAATTCAACTATTGCAGAATGTTATTTCTCTTCAGATGATGATAGCAGTAGTGAGAGCTTTCGCAAAAAAAGATGATCTCACAACAACAGAGCAGAAGAAGGCATTCAAAATTCAATTTCAACTTAACGAGAAGAATATGAAAAAAATGGAAAGTGATTTTAGGAAAATTCAAAAAGAAAAATTAACAGATATGGAAAAGCAGACAAAATTTGCAAAGAATTATAAAATTTCCTTTGAGGACGTAGAGAAATTTGGAAATGAATTTAAGCTCATTGGTCAAGAAACCCTTACGAAACAACTCGCCAAAGAGTCTGATACAAAATTTTTGGAGTTGATAGAAAAATTTCATCAAGAGAAGAGTAAATTCTCGGATGATGAATTGAAAACTAAAATTGGTAGACGAGAGTTCATGGAAAGGTACAAGTTGAAGAAAGAGGAAATGTCTAAACTGGATGAAAACCTCACTGTTTTTACTAAAGAAGCAATTCCGTTTGACGAAACACTTTCACTAATAGTAGTGTTTATGTCTCATGGGGAAAGCGGAAAAATATTAGGTATTTCTTAATTAATTTTGATATAGATAAGCCATTAGATGTGGGACAAAAACTACCAAAATTTGATATAATTTGGATTATCATAACCACGAGTTGTATTCAAATTGAACCAAAGACAAAGTCAGAAGAAAAAAGCAGAAAAAGTCAAAATTGAGTACTTTTTTCTGGAAAAGATGCAATTCCTGTATTTTTGATTCAGTGGATTTTGAAGGCCATTTAGCTGGCAAATTCCCATATTTTGGAAAATATTGAGAATAAGTTATAAAAGGTGCCTTTATACAGTTTTCTTCACTACATTTCCAAATTATGGACATCACAAGTAAAATGTCCTCCAGAATTGTTGATATAGTGTCATTATTCATTGAAACAAAGATATAGGAATTGAATATTTTCTAAAAAGTGCGCAATTGTTATTTTTCAGATGAGACAACAAGTCTTTATTTCCAATTGAATGGAACCGTTGATAAATATTCAAGCGAAAGGAGGGAACCATTTGGCACAGACAAGATGCATCCAAATTTAACGCCATAGAGGTTTATTTAATGGTGTTTATGATGTAATTTTACTGCTATGATTACTTACAGGCACCGACTGTGAGCTTGTGGACCTAGATCCTCTGCTAAATGAATTTAACACGGACAATTGTCCGGGTTTGGAGAACAAAGAAAAGATGTTTCTCATACAAGCTTGTAGAGGACGTAAGCAAAATTGTCTGCAATATAAACTACACATAAAATTCTGAGTCAAATTTGATTTTAAAAATTCACACAATTCAATTAAACTTCCATCTCGAAATGATCAACATACAAGATTTACATGGTTTGCAAAGTGTTTTGAAAGAACTGAAAATTTATTTTCATTGGCAGTGTTTTATGTAGTGGATAATACCCGAGCATGAAGTGATTATTATCCTAGAAACACCGAGGTGGTAGCCAAGGTGTTTGTGAGGCTAATAATCATTGAAGGTGAGGTTGTATTATCTACTTTAAAGCATCTTCCATTGACCCAGGACCTACAAATGACACTTTTGGTCAAACTCTTATTATGGCCATTGTTTAGTGAGTTTTGTTCAAAATCATTCCAGTTTCAATAGGAGCCTTCTTTGTACTTGGGGTCAATTGCCTGTATAGACAGAATCCTGAAATTGGACCTTTAAGTGCACAGGAATGAGCCACAAAATAACTGGAGCTAAGTGAAGAGAATAGGTACAGGGTGAACCTTGCAAGAGCCACGGAGCAAGCCAGCTGGTCTTCTCGGTCTCATTTAGCATTCAGTCGGCTGATCATACGTCAATGTGGTTAGATTTTTGGATTTTTGGCCAACTTCAACTTGACAGAATACATACTTAGAATAGATATTTTTGCTTGATTTTTTTGTGGATATACTATGGATAGTTATCTATCACCATGCAAAAGATTGACCATGGATGATTATTATTTATGGGTGTTTTTTTGGTTCAAAAATTTGGATTTAGTAGATTTCATGAGGCAACAAAATAAGGTACAAATTACCAAAATTGAGCCATTTAAAGTTATAATTTCTATTTTTCATTGCTACCAATGTGTTTAGAATGTGTTTTTCATGTAGAAAAGTTGTGTTACATTACTGTTGGGAAACTTTAAATTTTCAGATTGGGTGCAGTTATGTCACTCAGTGACACCGTCACTGTTTGAATGGAAATCTCTGCTTATTGTTCATTGATTGCATTGAAATACAATGCAAGTAACAAGCAAGGAGCAGTGGACTTCCTCCAAAATAATTCACAAGTTTTCTGAATAGACCACCACGCTTAAGATGCTTTAAGGTGAAAGATCTCTTGTTGAGTTGAATAACAACAAATAGTGAAGTTATTCATAAAAAACTTTAAGGTGCAATTGAATATTCTGGAATGGTACTCATTGTTAGCTTTAATAGTCATGACATAATGTCCGCAGTTCCATCTGAGTGGAACCATGTAAAATTGGCATGTTAAGTGAAACACAATACTGACACTTCAAAATGGCGCGTTGTTTTCGAGATACTGGAAACCTAGAGAAGAAAGTGTTTTGGTGAATGATTTATCGTGCGTACATTATACACATTAATTGTTGCAGCTGGCCGGGATGCCCAGAAGGATGACCTCAAAGCTGCATCACGCCTTGAAGAGGAGGTGGAGACCGATTTTAGAATCACGGGCGCTGTTGTCACACCCCGCTATGCAGATACAGTTATTGGCTATGCTACCAACAGAGGTTTGTGAAGAATAATTAATCACCATTTCATCAAGTACATAGTGGAATGTTTCACACAAAAATTACTCAATAATGTATTGTTTTCTGTAAAAAAATATGATTATTATTTACCGCCCGTATCCGAAGGATGGGGAAGGTAATGTTTTCAGTCTGTTCACAGGGGGGTACCCGAGCCAGGTTCAGCTTGGGGGCGGATACCCAAGCCAGTTCAGTACCTGAGTCAGGTCCAGTGAAGGGGGGGGTACCCAAGGCAGGTCCGGCCAGGGGGGTGGCCCGAGCCAGGTCCAGCCCAGGGGGATACCGGGGGGTACCCAAGGCAGGTCCAACCAGGGGAGGGGTACCTAAGCCAGGTCCAGATGGGGGGTGTTGGGTGGGGTAGGGGAAGGTACCTGAGCCAGGTTCAGCTGGGAAGGGTACCCAGGGTATCCCCTAGCTGCAGTGGGGTCCCTGGCTGGGTTACCCCCCCCCGTTTGATAGGATAGCAGAGCCAGCACTTGCTACATGGCGGGCGGTATGCCTCTTGCGTTCACGCAGGAGGACTTTCTTGTTTTAAAATGTTTTCAGGTCTGGTATCTTTCCGATGGCCAAGTGGTTCCGTGTTCATTGAAAAATGCTGTCAAGAGTTCGAAGCTATGACAGAGAAAGATGATATTCTCTCGAAGACAGTCAAGGTGACTATTTTTATTGAAAGAACAAATATTTACAAAAATGACTCGACAAGTAATTTTACATGTTCGATCAATGCAGAATTTAAAGTCAAAACCAAGATAAATATTTTTCTGGGTGAAGATTAGGAATAAAAACTGCGTATCAACTCTTTCCAGGGTTGCTGTTGTAATCCAGATTGCCCATTTAGGATAGAAAAAAAAAAGACAAAATAATTTTTTTTTGAAAACATAAAGACATTGGCAGCAGACATATATCATTATTTTTGAAAGCACCAATTAGAAACCTCTTTTGTTTGCATTTTAGATAAATGATCTTGTAGCTCGTGAGAAAATCTGGGATGAAGGGCACAGAGTTACCCAAATGAGCGAATGTCATCACACACTCAGAAGACTATGGAAGCTGCCGAAAAAACAAGTGGTGCCAAGCAACAGTTAATCTTTACGAAGGAGACAATGCATTTCTTTAAGCCAATTTAGCGAACTTATGTCATCAAAATTGGTAAAAAATCAACGCAAAAAATGTCACTGGCACAATTTACGAACAACGACCAGAGATTGCATAGATAATAGGCTAAAAATGTTACAAGTTTGGGGGGGGGGGGTTGTAGAAACTACTTTTGTCCAACTAGATAAATTTGATAAATTTGAAATCTTGCTTACTTTTTTTTTTTGAAAACGTTGTATTTGTTACAACACAACATACTCTGGTCTGAATAACCGTATCCCAGAAATTGTCTCATATAATGATACACTACAGAACAATTGAAATTCCATAATCCACTCGAATTATCAAGGTTAACTGATGTTTAAGGTTGCTGTAATGACATGGTCGAATGAAATAAATTATAATGAAAATTGTCAACAATTAATGACCCAAGGAATAAAACGGTAAAGTTTGAAAAGATTCACCGTTTTGAGTATTTGAATGATAAAGTTGGCCTTTAGGCCAATTGCCGCAATCAATTGTAATCTCTATTCTACTCAATAAAGCCCCGTTTATCTTCAACGCTTGACTGAACCAACGGAATTAATCTACGGATGACAGTTGAGTTTTTGCATAATTGGTCCAAATCCTGGCAGGATCCTGCCAGTATTGACATCCAATGGTCGCAACCCATAGAATGTCA
>JBCAUG010024155.1:0-10560 GCA_038406175.1 Haplosyllis leylae
CCGCTGTCACCCCCTGAGATTAAACAACTCTTGCTCTCCTCACTGACCTGGCAGACACTCAATTCTGACTGGGGTTGCATTTTACTACACAAACCAAGACAGTGTAAATATTGGTGACATGTTACTTTACTTTCATTTTAGCTCAGTGAAGGCTTGTTCCCCTGAGAATACTGTGCTCTCAAATGTGTCTAAAATGTGTCTTGAATTTCGTGTGTGTTCTATGTTGGACAGAAAGACTGGTAATAAAACTGAGAATTAAGCAAATGGCATGGTGTTTGTGTCTCATTCAGGGCACTCCTGGTTGCGAAAGGTTCCAGGCCTCGTGTAGCCTTTCACAATTATGAGACAGTATTTGGACTATGTTTATGACATCATTATTATTTGTGGTGTCATGTGGTGTTTTGTTGTTTCTTATTTGTCGAATTTTGTATTGATCAAAATGTGCAGTTTTGCTCAAAATAGGGTTGTTATCCCTTGTTGCGAACATCTCGAAAAAAGGTTTGAAAGCAATTCATTAAGAATTAACCCTTGATGCGCCGGAAGGTCCATTAAACTGAGAATCCATATTACTGTAACCAACTAAAGTCTCTTTTTGCTCTGAGTCCATTCTGACAGAGACCAACTAAAGTCAACTCAGTGTCAGTGACTAAGTTACTTGTGGTTGTACAGACCAGTGTTTCGCTCTATCTAGGGTCACTTTGCATGATCATGGTAAATCATTTATAGAACACAATATTTTAGGTAGACTTCAACATTGTAACTTCAATTTGCCCAAAGTGGGTGTGGCACATCAATGTGTGTGTGTGTGTGTGGTGCAGGTAAGTGTGCAACTCTAGATCTAGATTTAAGCTGAAACTAGATCTAAGCTGCAAATAGATCTATAGCTAAGCTGCAAATAGATGTAGATCTAAGCCAGAAATAGATCTAGACTTAAGCTGCAAATAGATCTAGACTTAAGCCACACATAGATCTAGCCTTAAGCTGCAAATAGATCTAGAGCTAAGTCACAATTAGATCTAGACTTAAGCTGCAAATTGATCTAGACCTAAACCAGAAATAGATCTAGAGGTAAGCCACAAATAGATTTAGATCTTAGCTGCAACTAGATCTATACTTAAGCCACAAATAGATCTAGACTTAAGCTACAAATAGGTCTAGAGCTAAGCCATAGATAGATCTAGATCTAAGCTGCAAATAGATCTAGATCTAAGCCACAAATAGATCTAGATTTAAGCTGCAAATAGATCTAGACTTAAGTCACAATTAGATCTAGATGTAATTGTGCAAATAGATCTAGACCTAAGCTGCAAATAGATCTAGATCTAAGCTGCAAATACATTTGGAGCTAAGTCACAAATAGATCTAGACTGAAGCCACAAATAGATCTAGAGCTCAGCCACAAATAGATCTACAGCTAAGCTGCCAATAGATCTAGAATTAAGCTGCAAATAGATCTAGACTTAAGCTGCAAATAGATCTAGACATAAACTGCAAATAGATCGAGAGCTAAGTCACAAATAGATCTAGACTTAAGGTGCAAATTAAGCTAGACCTAAGCCGCAAATGGATCTAGATCTAAGCTGCAAATAGATCTAGAGCTAAGCCACAAATAGGTCTAGATCTAAGCCACAAATAGATCTAGACTTAAGCCACAAATAGATCTAGACTTAAACTACAAATAGATCTAGGCCTAAGCTGTAAAATAGATCTAGATCTAAGCTAGAAATAGATTTAGAGCTAAGCTGCAAATAGATTTAGATCTAAGCCACAAATAGATCTAGATTTAAGCCACAAATAGATCTAGAATTAAGCCACAAATAGATCTAGAGCTAAGTCACAATTAGATCTAGACTTAAGCTGCAAATTGATCTAGACCTAAGCCACCAATAGATTTAGATCTAAGCTGCAAATAGATCTATAGCTTAGCTGCAAATAGATCTATATCTAAGCCAGAAATAGATCTAGACTTAAGCTGCAAATAAATCTAGACTTAAGCCACACATAGATCTAGCCTTAAGCTGCAAATAGATCTAGAGCTAAGTCACAATTAGATCTAGACTTAAGCTGCAAATTGATCTAGACCTAAACCAGAAATAGATCTAGAGGTAAGCCACAAATAGATTTAGATCTTAGCTGCAACTAGATCTATACTTAAGCCACAAATAGATCTAGACTTAAGCTACAAATAGGTCTAGAGCTAAGCCATAGATAGATCTAGATCTAAGCTGCAAATAGATCTAGATCTAAGCCACAAATAGATCTAGATTTAAGCTGCAAATAGATCTAGACTTAAGCCACATATAGATTGAAAACTAAGTGATAATTAGATCTAGAATTAAGCCACAAATAGATCTACACTTGTGGCTTAAGTCTAGATCTAATTGTGGCTTAGATCTAGATCTATTTGTGGCTTAAGTCCAGATCTAATTGCTGCTTAGCTCTGAATCTATTTGCAGCTTAAGTCTAGATCTAATTGTGGCTTAGATCTACATCTATTTGCAGCTTAAGTCTAGATCTATTTGTGGGTTAGATCTTGATCTATTTGTGGCTTAGATCTATTTGTGGCTTAAATCTTGATCTATTTGCAGATTAGATCTAGATCTATTTGCAGCTTAGATCTAGATCTATTTGTGACTTAAGTTTAGATCTATTTGCAGCTTAGATCTAGATCTAGATGTATTTGCATCTTAGATCTAGATCTATTTGTGGCTGAAGTCTAGATCTATTTGCAGCTTAGATTAGATCTATTTGCAGCTTAAGTTTAGATCTAATTGCCTTTTAGATCTAGATCTATTTGCAGCTTAGATCTAGATCTATTTGCAGCTTAAGTCTAGATCTAATTATGACTTAGCTCTAGATCTATTTGTGGCTTTGATCTAGATCTAGATCTATTTGTGGCTTAAGTCTAGATCTATTTGCAGCTTAGATCTAGATCTATTTGTGGCTTAGATCTAGATATATTTGCAGCTTAGATCTAGATCTATTTGCAGCTTAGATCTAGATCTATTTGTGGCTTACCTTTAGATCTAAGTGCAGCTTAGATCTAGATCTAGGTCTATTTGCAGCTTAGATCTGGATCTAGTTGCAGCTTAGATCTAGATCTAGACTTGCACACATACCTGCACCACACACACACACATTCATGTGCCACACCCACTTTGGCCAAAGTGAAGCTACATTGTTGAAGTCTACATAAAATATTATGTTCTATAAATAATTTACCATGATCATGCAAAGTGACCCTAGATAGAGCAAAATGCTGGTCTGTACAACCATAAGCAACTTTAGTCACTGGTGTTAGCAGTTTGAAAACATGTACACCATCTGGAGGATGTGGGCAAAAGAGTCAGATCGACTAAAGTCTCTTCCAGCACACCAAGGGTTAATCAAGATGAATATCTTGGGTTTGATCAAAATGTACAGTTTTGCTCAAACATAGAGTTGTTACCTCTTGTTGTGATTGTCTTGAAAAATTAACCCACTTTGTGAAGTTTTGAAGACAATCCATTAAGAATTGATCAAGATATTGACCAAAATGTCCAGTTTGTCTTGAAACAGGGTTCTTATCCCTTGTTGTGATCATCTTGAAACATTAACCCCACTTCATGAAGTTTTGCAGGTAATATGTTGAGAATTTATTGAGATGTTGACCAAAATGTGCACTTTTCCTTGAAACATAGGGTTGTTACCCCTTGTTGTGATCCTCTCAAAAAATTAACCCCACTTTGTGAAGGTTTGAAGGCAATCCATTAGGAATTAATCAAGATGAATATCTCAGGTTTGATAAGATATACAGTTTTGCTCAAAACATAGGTCTGTTACCCCTGGTTGTGATCGTCTCAAAAAATCAACCCTACTTCATGAACATTTGCAATCCATTAAGAATTGATTGAGATATTCATATCTTTTGATTGTGTCTTTTCATGGTATATTTTCATTGTGTCTTTTCATGGTGTCCTTTTGTTGTGTCGTTTCATGGTATCTTTTTGTGGTTGGTGTCTGTTGTGGTATCTTGTTGTTTCCTGTTGTGTCTCTTTTCATGGTGTCCTTTTGTGGTGTCTTTGTGGTGTTTATGTGGTATATTGTCATGGTGTCTTGTTTCATGTTGTTTCTTTGTGGTGTCTTGCTTGGTTTGTGGCTTGAAATTAGACTGGAAATATTATCTTTTCATGGTGTCTTCTTGTTTCATGTTGTGTCTTTGTGGTGTCTTGCCTGGTTTGTGGCTTAAAATTAGACTGGAAATGATGACTTGGTCATTTCCTCATCATTTCCCTTTAATAAAAAAACATTGTTGTTTCCTTTTGAGCCAAATCTCATTGAAAAGTCATGTGTCCACCAGTCTCAGCCAATCAGAGGTCTGCATTCTCTCAATTCTCTCAGATCTTGTGAGATATTGTGAGATTTCAGCCAAAATAAGTTCCCATTTAAAGAGCAAAGCTGTAAACAGCTTTGCTAATAAAGACACCAATGGCCAGTTTCGTCAAGGCTATTTCTGTTTCAAATTCCTTTGTGAACATGGATATTTAGCCAATGGACAATTTAGTCAACTAGAAAATTGACCCTAATGGCCAAATAAATCTCCACACATTGCATCCACCTCTATCCTGAGTTTAAACCAAATTTTCCCATGTCCAAAAATCTGCTAAAATTCCAATTGCCCTATGTCTGGGGGGGGGGGGGGGTTCTAGGACCAACTTCCAACTTTTGATCCTGAGTCCAAATCTCGCAAAAATCTAAATTTCACTATGTCCAACAAGACCCCCTTGGGAAGGGGGGTCCAGGACCAACTTCCAACTTTTGATCCTGAGTCTAAATCTGCTAAAATCCCTATTTTCCTATGTCCAACAGGGGAGGGGTGGTCTGGGACCAACTTCCAACTTTTAGTCCTGAGTCTAAATCTGCTAAAATCCCAATTTCCCTGTGTCTGATGGGACCCCCCCTCCAAAAAAAAAAATTCCACCCCCTACCCCCCACAGCAGAGGGGAAGGGGTCCAACTTTTGGTGCTGACATCTGGGTTGAACTACAAAATTTTGACATGATTTTTTTTCCACCCATCACAGATTAGTCTCCGTGCGGAGACAAATTATGCGAAGTTGACGACGGCGGAGTAGTTTCTGCCATGAATTCTGTCGTCCGCATGCATCCGTTTGTGCTGCTACATGCTGTTGCTGCCCGGCTGTGATCGTCTCTCTGTCCCCATACAATTGATGATGAACTTTGGATCATGGCTTTGCTTGTTGCTTTTGCCGCATGACCTATGTCACGCATTGTCATGGAGCAAACGCAAATGACTAAATGGGTCTAAACTTGGCCTATCTGTAATGTTGACATAGTCCCAGTCAACTTTGTTTTATGAACTTATGTTTCCCAGAAAGTTTTCACAAAAAAAGTTGAACATATTTTTATCTTTTTGAATCATGGAAGCGTAAGTTGACCTGAAAAATGTGAAATGTAGCAAGGTGAGAAAACTCTAGAAGATACGATTTATGCCGAGCAAAGTGAAGCTAGAAATTTTTTGAGGAAAATGGAAACTAGGGCCCTGAATTTCATTGTTGAACTCTCAAAATGTACACTGGGGCCTTCAAGTCTGGGGGTCAGTGGGGACGGGGCCCAAACCCCTTCTCCCTCCCGGATCCGCTGGTGATGTATTTTACTATGTTTGGATGTATGATGGTAGCATCACAAGACACGAAAAAGAAAATGGAACCATTAGGCCTAATAGCTGCATGAATTGTCCTCTTATATTGATCAGTGCTCTGCAGTTAAGGACGTATGCAACAATTAATTAAAAGTAATTGGAATTTCATAACGCATTTATATTTTGTTGTTTACCTTATAAACAGACTCTGGATAAATTTTCAAGTGGGGTCACCCACATGTTTTGGGATATTTTGCCACAAATGTGATTAGCTTAAATACATAGAAAATACTATAGAATTTAACACAAATCACCTGTTTACCCACCAAATAGTAATGCCATTTTTCTGCAACTTTCCACAATTATTTGCACTTGTATGTGAATGAAACTTGCATTAATAAAGTACATGTCACTAACCAAAATTTTCCGCTGTAGACTTTCAAAGCAATTTGTCAATCAAATAACATTATTGTGTGATGGAAAATGCCACTGCACTGCTGCAAAAACCATTTTATGGCAACTAATTGTTGCATACCTCAAATTATCATGAAAAAATCAATTGAAACTATAAAGAAGTATATGTTTGCAAGTAATCTATCAGACAGACATTTGAAGATAGCCAGGGAGGATGTTAATTTTAACAACACATATGAAGGTCATCATAATTGGTCAAAATTACTTACAATTGGGGGGAGGGGGTGTTGGGTGACCATCATATGTGACATCAAAATTGATGTCATTATGTGTGAACCTCACTGTGTTTAAATATTTCTTCTCCTCCATAGTTGAGCTGTTTGACTTTTCAATACATGACATACTCATGTCTCTCACTTGGTAGTGAATGTATTCAGTGAATTTAGTGAATATATTCACTGAATATGTGAATATTTACCTGATGGATGCTGAAGTGAATTTACTGTACATATTTTTGCATGAAAGTAGCAATGCTAGGTGGAATTAATCGATTCAATTTATTTTTTAAAAAATAGTGAAATTTTGTGAAAAATAATCTTGGAACACCAAAATGAGTGATTTTAAGTGATTTGGTAAAGTTGTGAAATTTATCATGATCATGTCAAAATCTCAGGTTGCCTCACATTTTCCCCTTTCCTGAAGTCAATTCTCTTTCCAATTTTGATGTAAGACCACTCAAATCCAAACTTAAATCCTTTTTTACAAGAATATGAACTGATATTGCCACTAGGGGCCTATAAAGCACCCAAAAATTGCCAATGTCAGCAATTTTTGGACATGTTTTTGCCATTTTGGGTGTCTTGTAGGCCCTCTAGTGCCAAATGGCATTATATTCTTGTAGAGGAGGTCATAAGCTTCAAAATGAGTGGTGTTATATCAAAATTAGACAAGAATTGCCTTCAGAAATGAGCAAATAGTGATAGAACCACACAAACATGATAATTTTGAAAAATTTCACTAAACCACTAAAAATCACTCAGTTTGGGGTCTTGGGATTCTTTTTCATCTAATTTCACCACTTTTCAAAAAAAATTATTCAAATTGCTTGATACTACAAGCTGTTAACCCAAAATTCTCCCAAAAACTCACAATTTCTCAATTTATGAGAAAACTGTAAATCACAAAAAAATTCTTGAATGGTGCCTTTTGGTAGGTAGAAATGTCCTCTACAAATCATCAATTGACATTCCACCCCTATCATTGACCTTTGATGTCATAAACAGACATTTCTCTTTTTCCAAATTACCCAGATAGCCATAGCTTGGACACCAGACAAAAAATGCTCTGTAAATTTACATATTGTTACACATTTATGCCAAATTATGACTGAAAATTCTGAAATTTGGGGGGTTAAAAAATGGACAAGTTTTTTTTTTTGTTTTTATAAATGTTTTATTGGCTTTAAAGGACAAAAGTAATTATAAGGATTACATCCGATATTAGATGTGTTACATACAGTTCGCACTACCTTCAAATAAGTTAGATGTAATTAAGTAATATAATACTATGGTACTATGGTTGGAGCAACAATTACAAAGCGTTCATACTCTATCATAAATGGACCATTTTTGATTATGTTTGCTTAGCTGTTGTTTTTGACCGCGTTATTATATTCAAGATTACGGTATTTTGCAATTTCTCTTATAACCTGCATGAACATAAGTTCTAAATTCATACACTTACATCTATAGATGTATTGTTTGACTATGAGAATAATCGTATTGACCAATAGTTGAAAAGAGTCTTTGTATCTGTTGAAAATTATATCATATGGTGTTACCGAGAAGTCAATGAAACAATAGTAATATAACCACTTTTTCAGACCTTTCCACAGTGGTACTACTTTTTTACACTTGCAAAATAAATGAATGTAAGTCTCTTCAAACTGACCACAAAATGAGCAATTTGGTGAGACCGTTTGGTCCCATTGACTTCTCTTGACATTTGTCACAAGCGTTCTGTTTACCAGTCCTTACTGGAAGTACCTGAGTTTTGTACAGTTTGTTAATTGATAAGTTTATTTCATTAATTTACCCCATACCTTGTCATATAGTTCTTTTTCTACCTCTTCTTCCCATTTAATTTTTAATTTGTTATCATCAATAACAATACTATCCAATAATATAGAATAAACTATACCAGACAAGGACGGTTTTTGTTCCTGCTTTTTCTTATTTAATATTTTTACATGACCATTAGGCGCTTCCATTTGCAAATCTTTGATTTGCAATATTCGAATCCACTCCTGGGGAATACTTAATTTTAATGCATCGATTGTTAAAAAGTCAATAGCATTCCACTTATTGCTTATATTCTCCCTAGTGTCAAATTCACTATTATTGTTCAAAAGTTCATGGATGTACCCACACCCTTGTTGTATTAATTTAGTGTTTTCAAAAAATTCTTTGTTTCCCCTAAGTAGATTCGAATTGTACCAGACAACTTGTTCCTTTATTTCTATTGCTGATTTAGGTCTAGTGTAATTAATTTCACACCAAGCCTTATACATATCACACCAAATATTTTCTTTCTTACAGTTTTTCGTAAATTTAACAAAGTCCTTTTTCTGAACATTGTATTCCAGCAACATGGAGATACTCCCTCTGGCAAAAGGAAGCAACTCGGTGCACACTGCTTGTAAAAATTTGTCAGCTTTATCTACAGAAACTATTCTACTAATTTTAATTGCTTTATCCTTACTTTCTAAATCTTGTAATTTGAGCCCACCATTGGAATAGTTTTTGATCAGTTTGCTATATCTAATCTGTGGCTGTTTATTATCCCAAATAAACTTACGGATCGTGTCTTTGTATTTATTAATAAAGTTTTTTGTAGGGGAAGGCAATACTTGCATTCTGTAGATAAATTGACTTGTGAGCAATGAGTTGCATAGTAGTATTTTGCCAAGTAATGTTAAGTTTCTGGCATACCATTGTTTAACTTTAATTAGAACCTTGTTATAACATTGCTCATAGTTTAGCTTAACTGTATCAGAGGCGGGAGACATATCTGCGGCTACTTGAAGACCTAATATTTTTACTGGACCATCCGATCAGACAATTGGCAGGTTAGAGTAGAATTTTGCTTCAGACCATTTTAGGGAACCGATTCTTAGTACTTCAGTTTTGTTATAATTTATTCTGAGGCCTGAAAATTCCTCAAATTCACTAAACGATTGCAATGTAGTGACATATGAATCTTTGTCGAATTCAGATGCAGTCCATAGGTCATCAGCGAACTGGGCGAGCAGTTTTTTAACCCCATTAACTCTAATACCTTTGATTCTGACATTTTGCCTCATCTTTAAAGCAATAATTTCTGCTACCAAATTGAAGAGATATGGAGATAAGGGACACCCTTGTTTTAATCCCCTGGAGACGCCAAATAGGGGTGACCGTACACCTTCATTCATCACCGAGGTCTGGAAGTCATTAATGCAAATGAATACCATTTCAATAAATTGTTGCCCAAAGTTAAATGCTTCTAAAATCATTCTTAGACTTGACCATTCAACTTTATCAAAGGCTTTTTCGAAGTCTACCATCATTATGTACGCAGGTATATCTTTCTCTTTACAATAGTCAATGATCGAAATTAACTCTAGCAAATTGTCACTAATTTTACGTCCTTTGATGAAGCCTTTTTGGTCATCATGAATAATATAGGGTAAGACCAACTGGAGTCTATTTGCTACAATCTTGGCGAATATTTTATAATCACAGCTCAACATCGTAAGAGGCCTCCATTGGGTTAACCTATTTGTCAAATTACCTGGTTTCTCTAATAGCGTGGTTACGCCTTCTTTTGCTGTGGGATTCAGCTTTTTTTCCTGCATAGCCTTAATGTACAATGAATGGAGTGTATGTGCTATTTCATTAAAATACGTTTCGTACAATTCAATAGATATTCTGTCCAACCCAGGACATTTGCCTTTTGCTAACTGTGATACTGCTATCTTAATCTCTGCTAAACTAATTGGCTCCTCTAAAATTGCTTTATCCTGTTCGGTAACCTGTGGGATTTCTATATCTTCCAAATACTCTTTATTGGGTGTTTTTCCATTAGTACAATATAATTTTGTATAAAACGCTTGAATTCCCTTAAGGATTTGTTTGGGTTCATAAATGGTTCTACCACAATCTGCTTCGAGGACTCTTATTGCCTTCTTGTTGCTTTGGTACTTTTCTAATTGATAGAAATATTTATCATTCTTTTCCCCACTATCGTACCAGGTTTGTTGACATCTCAATCTAGCCCCATTAGTCGATTTTTGTACTATTTCTTCAATATCTTTTTGTATCAAAGCAATATGGCTTTCAGTTTCTTCAAACAAGTGGATTGCATTGGAACTTTGTTTTTGTTCTAAAAATTCTAATTTTTAGCAGAGCTGTTGTAAACAGCTTTGCTCTTTAAATGGGAAATATTTTTTGGTGAAATCTCACGATTT
>JBCAUG010024166.1:0-10560 GCA_038406175.1 Haplosyllis leylae
TTGAGATTTATTTCCACCTTCCGTTACGGATGAAGGCAGGACACAGACAAATCAATCCGCGATATAATATAACACCTACCCCTCCTGTTGGATAAAACAAGGGCACATCCTAGCCCCCTGTTTGTTGAAAGGGGATACACACTACCTCCACCCCCCAGATGAAATGGGGGTACCCCTACCCCCCAGTTTGATGAAACAGGGTATCCCTTGTCACCCTTGGGTGAAACAGGAATAACATCCTACCCCCTGTTGCATGAATCATGGGCATCAAATTGTGTGCATGGAGGCAGGACCACCCGACACCTGCACCGCAGGGACTTTCTTTCATTGGAATGTTCAACATACTTGGAGCATATGAAGGTTCTTTACTTTGCTAACGTAACTAGAGACTCAGCTGTACATTGAAACACTGTTGAAAATAGATCAAATTCTTTCTTCGTGTAAATAACCATAAAACATTAGGAATGAACTGGGCTACGGTACCAGAGAATCTTTGCTAGAGAAGAGTTATTTGCGTGTACGCTGGACTTTTTAAAGGGTTCCCTGGATTTGTCAGATTTCCGGGTGGAATGTTAAGTTTTTGTAAAATGGCAACATACTTTTATAATAGCGTAATCAATGTTGAAGTGTGTAAGAAAATGTTATTTGCAAAAATGACGTTGAAGTAAGGAAGATCATTTTGCTTACTCTGCGGCCATCAGTTTCCAATTCCGAAAGAATACAAAAGACAGGAACGTCCCCTTGCGTGAACGCAAGAGGCATAACGCCCACCAATCCTATCCTGACCGGGGGGGGGGGGGACCCCAGTCCTTTCCTGCCCAGAGGGTACCCCAGTCCTGTCCTGGCCCGGGGGTGGAGTATGCCAGCTGCTGGGGTACCCCTCTGACTGGGACTGGGGTACCTCCTCCTCCATCTGGGACTGTGGTACCCCCCAGAAAGGTCAAGGGACCAGAGGCCAGGGAAAGAACATGGGAATGGCGTACACACCCCCCCTCCCCCCCACACACACACCTATGAAAACAGTACCTGGGCGGTAATAATAAACTGTGAAGAAAGTTCATTTTGAACTTTCCGTTGTAGACTGGTGCATTCAGGAAGACAGATGACTGCGCTGAGTGGAAATGAAGTGCTGACGTTTGGGTTGCGGTCGGGGACGCGGCAGGGCGTCGAATCGCACACATTCCGCGTCGAAACGCAGAGAGACCTGTCCACTTGGTCCAGAGCTGTTGTACAAACTGCTCATAATGCAGCGGTTCTGATCAAAGAAGTGTCATGTAGTAAGTGCTTGCTCCGTCAGAGCTCCACCATACATCAATCACTAAACTTATTAATAATAAACAGAGTGGCGGATCCAGGATATCCCAGAGGGGGCGACAACCTACTATTTGACCAATTTTCTTAAAAACTGCATGAAAATGAAGAAATTTTGGCCCAGAAGGGTGCGTCCCTGCGCCTCCAGCCTCCCAGATAAACCACTGAAACAGAAGAAATGGATTAATAACCCGAGTATGTTGTAAGGTTCTTTCTGGTGGCTATCTTGATAATATACATTGTATTTTTATTGGACAGTCCCCATTCGTCTGTATGATTTCAATCTATTTTGTTTGCTCGTTGCTACTTTTCTCAGATGTAACATGGCAGGGGCAGGAAGCGCGCCTTACATTGCACTATGATAACGGTTTCACCCTGTCGGACACCAGACCGGAGGACGGGCGTAAATCACAAATTTTTTGGCATTTCTCCTTCGAGAAGTTACGCATGTCTGCTGATGACGGCATCCGGTTACTCTGGTTAGATTTTGGTGAAGAAGGCGAACAGGTTATTTTTATATTACTCGATCGTGTTCATGATCAAAATTTTTTTTGTTTTTTTTTTTAAATTAAATTGACTGGGATCTGCCTGAATAAAAGGTAATGTAGAGGCCTGATAGGCGATTACAACAAGAAAATGTTTTTGTTTTCCATGTGATACTTATCGGACGGTGATTTATTTTTGCAGGAATTGGATACACACTCAAGTCCAAAGCCTATGGTTTTCATCCTGCACTCTTTTTTGTCCGCTAAGGTGAACAGATTAGGACTCCTAGCATAGCATGCATGTGATACTTGTACAGAAAGAAGAACATAGATCCGTCAGCATCGATGAGATAGATACAAAATACGTGATCATAGCTTAGATAAGGGGCAATTTCTGTATTTAAATCTTAAATTAACCGAACGTTTCAATTAGAGATGCATTACTAATTGTACGAAGCCGTGTTACGAATGCATAACGATACATTTAATCAAATAAATAGCAAAGAATCATGTATAGAAACATTATTTTTGTAAGACATAGCAACGATTAATATTATTCTTACTGAAAATACCAGTAACCGTAGTATGTACATGTGTGTATTTTTAAGTTTATCGTTGAATTTAACTTTGTTTAAGTGCAGCATAAGTTGTCATTAAGATAGAGAGGTGTTTCGAATACTGTGTGAGTGATTGCCTTTTTAAATGGATTCAATTCAATTTCTTTAGAACGAAATATACCTCCAGTACAACAAAAACAAAAAACCTCGCAGCCTCTGTCTCTACATATTTTGCTTTACCTGTAGACCTACAAATGTACTCAGAAATGCATTGTTGTTAGATGTACATTTGTAAGAAATAAAACAATCTTTGTATAAAATATTGAACATTTTGTGTCTTTTCATTACTGTCTTGTCAGGTGTATTTCCAGACTTTGTTCTTCAATGAAACAACTGTAATAAAACACAAAACGCACCTCATTGTGTCCTGCCGCAACCCAGGTACACATCACTAATGTTAAACTATTCCCATATTAGATGTGAATTCCCCCTGTAGAAACATGGGTGGTACTTGGATAACTTTTGAAGATCATTAAAGTTTATTGTTGGGGAACTGTTTTGTTAAAACTGACAAATTTTGGGGTTACCTACCAGAAAATTGCCTAATTTACATGTCCATTAGCTCACTAAATTCAAACACACTTTTGGGCAAGTATTAATGAAAATGACCATACGTTGCCTTGTGTGATGGAAAGTATCACTGTGAGTATGGTTGAGTACAAGCAAATGCTCACTTTTAACTAAAGATGTCACCTGCAACAGGGATGTCTTTTTATCGCCCATGCCGGAAATAGGTCTGATGTTTACGTTTACAACATTATTTATGGCGCGAATTTCGTCACGTGATTTAAAAGACTGTGGTGATTCGGCGGGAAATATTCGGCGTTACATTTGTCACAAAATTTAAGTCGTTTTCAAGCCGAAAAACAGGTAATGTACCCTTCTGTAATCTAGCCCAGAGTTTCTACACTCCGATGACATGTAAGAAAAATGTACTACCACTCTTACTGAAGGAAATGACACCGTCAATTTGACAGCCATTGTTAATCATTATCATGACTGACTGAAAACGTGGTCACTTCTCTTTATGTAAACCCCAGATCTCACGTCAGTCTTTCATTCACGATTTTAGAAATACATGTATGTAGATCTGGACTGCTACCAGACGTGGTGACCATGACCAAGCTTGATTATTGTGACATGACATGTCACCAGCCTGACCAGGAACAATATAGTTTGCCTTGGACCCTAAATCAATATCATGTCAGTGTTTCACGTTTACTGCTTGACAGGTAGACATGTCGTCACCAGCTAGAACACCGAGTAGGCGTAGTAAGAGAGGTCGACCTGATGATGAGCCAGGTACACCGGACAGCAAGGCGTCCACCAGAAGTACAAGGTCGGGTCGTAACACACCGACGACTACACGTAAGCCTCATCCACTTGTGAAATATAATGCAGAATATATTTGATGATTTTTCAGTTCCATTCCAGTTATTCAGAGATTCCGACAAAGTACTCCTGTGTAACCCGCAAGAGGCGCACGTAGCCTGTCCAGGGGGAGTACCCCCCTGTCCTGTCTAGGGGGTACCCCCTTCTCTCTCTCTCCCCCTCCCACACCCCCACCCCCAAACAGGACAGGACAGAACCAGTGGTCACTGGGCACATGTGGATTATGTGCTATGTGCATCACTGTAAATGCTAATTTTCAAGACTGTAACGGTCTATTCACACTGTCTGGAAAAAATGGGTTGTATGAGATAATGCAGAACGTTGAAAACTTTCACATTACACAGGGACTGGGACCCCATTGTGTTGGTCCCGGTTCTGGTCCCGGAGAAGGCCAGTGTGATTAAGCCATAAAATAGAACTGGAAAATGCGTCGTGCTTTATTTCAGACAATACAAAGCTACTGATAAGTTTTCTTTGGGATTCTTTTGTGACGAATGTCTTCTTCGATTCACAGCTTCCCGTCGCAGCAGAAGGATAGTTGACAAAGACGATGCGGAGGTGAAGTCGCCCCCATCTCAACGCAGAAGAATTGATTCTTCTCCTGGAGGTGATCTAGCTCCGATGCCTTCATCGCCACCGTCAGCAGCTGTCAACCCACAAAGTGAAGCTGCTTTGTTTTCCAGTCCAGCTCCCCCGAGAGGCCTGGGTAAGATAGCAAACAACTGAAGTTTTCTTGTTTTTCTAGAAGGGTTGGCTAAAGTAATACATGCGTAAGATTTACTTTGTACCTATTTCCGCAGGTACAAGCGAAATAGATTTGAGTTCCCCACTGAATTATGGAACACCGAGTTCGAGGCTGGGAGTCGGGACACCCCGCACTCCAGGCGCTGTGGGTACTCCGATCCGACCTCGTCCTGATGTGCGCAGTGAAAGAAAAATGAGAACTGTGAATGTTGGTGGCGGCGGATCTGAGCCGGTAAAGGCATAGGAATATCAAAGAGCGTCTTGTTCATTATAAAGACTCCATGGTTCCATTGATACATTCATAACACATGAGGTCTAAATGGCTCGTGATGCATTATGAAACTAGTAGAGGTATTACTTTTGCAGGAGGGTGGTCGCATGACCAGTGAAATAGCCAGCGAGACAAATGCTGGCCCACAGCTGGTTATCTGGGGAACTGACGTAGTTGTGGATCTCTGTAAAACCAAGTTCCGGAAGTTTATACAACAGTTTGTTGATCCCAATGTTGACATAGATGAGCGGTTTGAAGGCATCGACCCAAATGAACCACTGTACATGCAAAGACTTGAGGAGGTATGAGAGTTTTCCGCATTATGGCATTAATAACATACTTACCGTCCACACATTAAGGCCTTGTTCACACGTACCGATAATTAGCCCGCCACCGAAATTTGACCTGTCAAGTTTTAACACTGTGCCAATGGTGATGGAGAATGCCTGTCAAAGTGCCCGTCACCATGAGCACAATGTTAAAACTTTAAGGGGCCAAATTTTTGTTTTGTGCAGATTAATATGATTGGAGAGCCGTTCTTGAACTTTAACTGCGATCACCTGAAGGAATTTGATGCTGACCTCTACAGACAGCTCGTTTGTTATCCACAAGAAGTGATTCCGATCTTTGATATGGCACTCAACGAGCTGTTCTTCAGTAAATTCACAGACACCGCGTTGGAGCATCAGATACAAGTTCGGCCTTTCAATGCGGATTTGACGAGGAATATGAGGGATTTGAACCCAGAAGGTGAGGTTAAGTTTTGAGTGAAAACCTGACTTGGACACGTTCAGATCATAACGTTTGAAAGTCGGACATCTGTGACCAACGTATTTGCGAGTGGTTGCTGACAAATAAGCTTTACATTGGGAAAGTATTAACCATTTTGTAAAACTTGATTTTCAGATATTGACAAACTGATTACAATTAGTGGGATGGTGATCAGGCTGTCAAATTTAATTCCGGAAATGAGAGAAGCATTCTTCCAGTGTTCGGTCTGCAGAAACACAGCCACATCCGAGATAGAACGAGGTCGCATCACAGAACCAACTCTGTGTCAGAATTGTAACACCAATCACTCCTTCCAGTTGATTCACAACCGATCGCAATTTACGGACAAGCAGATGGTGAAACTTCAGGAGTCGCCAGGTATTTTGGGAGCATCTGTAAATGTTAGATTGTTTCAGCAGGGTTCTTACTCAACATGAAAAACCTTGAAAATGACAGTACACCTGCAGAGATTTTTTTTTGCTGAAAAAATCGTTTGGAACCTGGAAAAAAAGATAAGGCTCAGATTCCCTGCTTCCTTTCTTTTGGGGTGAAACAATGCAGAACCCTCTAAATTGCTGAAATAAGCTAGAAAATGATGTTTTACTGTGGGGTATTGTAGAAATGTTAGTTTGTGGTCATTCTTGAGTTGTGGGTTTTAATTCAAAATGTCTTGGAAGTCACTTGAAAATAATGAAAAATATCTGGACATCCTGGGAACATCTTCGAATTTATTCAGTCGGGAAAAGTGAAACCCTATTTCAAGTTTATGTATTTGGTGACTAATTTTTCATAAGAAAAGGGCGCGTTATGAATTTGATCGTATCCTTTTATTTCAGAGGACATGCCAGCAGGGCAGACTCCACATACGGTAATGGTGTTTGCACATAGCGATATGGTAGACAAGGTTATGCCTGGTGACCGTGTGACCATCACGGGTATTTACAGAGCACAACCTCTCAGACCTAACCCAAAGATGAGAAACGTGAAGGCAGTATACAAAACACACATAGACGTTGTGCACTACAGGAAACTGGACCAGAAACGTCTTCACGAAGTCGGTGACGATGACACGTAAGTAAATGTACCAGAAAAGTTTTTGAACTTAAACATTTGTGTGTTTGGGGGAACTTAGCACATTAATACATGGTTTGTTGGGATAAATTGTAGAGTTGAAGGAATGAAAATACCAGAGGAGAGAATAGAAGCAATAAAGAAACTGTCGAAGGAACCGGATGTGTATGAGAGACTGAGTGCGGCTTTAGGTAGGGATCGCTTCAAAATTGAAACGTCAACCACTGTGTAACAAGAAAATAGGCACAACTAATCTGTGAACGGTAATCTTTATATTCAAAGGTTTTCTGTCTTTTTTAGCTCCTAGTATTTACGAAAACGAAGACATCAAGAAAGGCATTTTGTTGCAGTTGTTTGGTGGCGCAAAAAAAGATTTCGGTGAGACCGGAAGAGGTCATTTTAGGCGAGTATATTTATGTGAGAAGGGTTTCAAAAAGTTAAATGACAGTGGGTATATCTCTAAGTACTATGCCTTTTAACTAGACCCGAATGTGTTGTTTACAGGTCTGAATTAAACATACTACTGTGTGGAGATCCGGGTACCAGCAAGTCACAGTTGTTGCAGTACGTGTATAATTTGGTACCTAGAGGACAGTACACGTCTGGTAAAGGATCGTCTGCAGTTGGTCTGACGGCATACATAACAAAGGATCCAGAAACTAGACAAATGGTTCTTCAAACGTACGTATTCAATATATAACTTTATACAACAAATATAATTTTTGGGGAGATACGAGAAGGAAGTGTCAGGAGAATTGGGTTCTTGTAATAAAGACGAGTTTTCGTGCTTAAGCTTGTACTTTTACCGTGCCCCGTAAAATCAGGACTACACAGTGTACCGCTTTTACGTTTGCTTCCTATTTTTGTAGAGGAGCTTTGGTATTGAGTGATAATGGAGTTTGTTGTATCGACGAGTTTGACAAGATGAACGAGAGCACCCGATCGGTTCTTCACGAAGTAATGGAACAACAAACCTTGTCCATAGCCAAGGCTGGAATCATCTGTTCACTAAACGCAAGAACGTCGATCCTTGCTGCTGCCAATCCCATAGAATCGCAGTGGAATAAGAATAAAACGATTATTGAGAACATTCAGTTGCCACATACTTTGTTATCCAGGTAGGTTATCGATTTTCTGAGGCGTTGGCATTAAACAGAAGCGTGATTTCAGAAGTTCCGAAGAGATGTGATCTTGATGATTTGAAATATCTTGTCACTACTGGTATTTTCATTGCAGATTTGACCTCATTTTCTTGATGTTGGATCCTCAGGACGAAATATTCGACAGGAGGTTAGCGACGCATTTAGTTTCACTTTACTACAAAACGGAAGACGAGAAAGAACAGGAACATCTTGTAAGGAAACTAGAAATGCTTCATTCATTTACCAATCATATTAAGGTCACCTGAGAGCGTGTATTTCGGACATCGACATTAGTCTCTCTGTTACTGAAGCGTTTTAAATTGTGTTAATTTTTAGGACATGGAAACTATCAAGGATTATATTCAGTATGCAAAGACAGCCATCCATCCACGTATCAGTGACGAGGCCAGTCAGGGACTGATTGAGGAGTATGTGGAGATGAGGAAGATGGGTAGCGGGCGTGGTCAAGTTTCTGCCTACCCCAGGCAGTTAGAATCTTTGATCAGATTGGCAGAAGCTCACGCTAAAATGAGACTGTCAAACACAGTAGAGAAGAACGATGTGCAAGAAGCTAGGAGGTCAGAAAATCGTTAGTGATACTTGTAAATTGCCTGCGGGGATCATTTCATGTTTGCTGTATAACGTTGTACGTTTAAAAATCTTGCAGATTACAAAGAGAGGCTCTAAAACAAGTTGCAGTTGATCCAGCTACTGGAAAGATCGACTTCTCCATTGTGATGACGGGTATGAGCGGAGATGCACGGAAACAGAGAGCTGAACGTGCGCAGTCACTAAAAATGCTTATCAAAGAGAAGGGCAAAGTAACACTCAAGTTCGACAAACTGTTCGAGGCTTACCGGGAACGATCTGATGTGGTACGTTGAAGTTAAATTGTTTTGAAAAGTTATCAATATTCATTTGTTACGATGTGGACTTTTTACTAAACAAAAATTATCTGGCATTTGCAGAGAATAAGCAGGGACATGTTTGAAGAGGCACTCAAGGACCTGCAGGATGACGGTGAAATCATTCGTACTGGGGCACACGTACGATTATGTACATAAAAACTTTACAAGTGGACGAAATGGAATTCAGAAGCTCCCGTAATCAGTATGCTTAGCTGATACATTTGTTACTTCAACTTACGAAGATAATGTTAATGTGCCCATAACACGCAAAATTACTAGTAATTTGCCTAATTTTTTGAGCTGCACGATTGCTTGCAATGCAGAAATTTCAATGCATGCTTGATAATTTGTAAATAGTGTTTGAGATAAACAAAGTGCTTACAACTGTTTGTATTTACACTAATAAATGTCAGAAGAATTGAGACATTTTGGTCGTTTTTCCTTTTGGTGAAGCTGACAAAAAATTCGAAGGGAATCCTGCCATGATTTAGGCGAATGTGAACACGAGTCCAAGTTAGCGTCTCCAGATTGTACTGTGGAGTGGGGCAAGGCAACCTTCATTGCGCAGCGATGTAGATTTACTAGATGTCAGAATGTAGATGAAAAGGATGTCCTGTTCTTCAGACTTCCTTCGGCAGACAGAATTTAAGGAATCTTGTCTAAAAGCTCAGAATTTGAACTTAAATATGCATTCAAAATTTACATGAATCAACAAATCATATTTCAAAAAACGTCAATTCTCCAGTGGTTATTCTTTGATATTCTTTGATTTCTATCGAACAATCGGATGAAACGATGTACGTAATATTTATTTCAAACAAGTGATCAGTTCGACAAGATCATCCTTACCAAAATGCTCTGTTCTTAGCCTTAGATGAGGTCATTGCTTTTTCCTGCATATTGCAAAAGTTCTGTGTCATTTTTGCGGGAACTGACTGGATACAATTTGTCTCCACACATGCACTGGGTCCCGCTCACAAGGAGCGAAAAATATGCGGAAAAAGGTACCGAACCTGTAAACACTTTTCAGTGATTTTGGTGCAAAGAAATCTTACTTAAGTTTTTCGCGGGAAGCAATTTTGACAGATATGATGTAACTGAACACGAGCTTTTCTAGGTATATCTGTAAAGTATTTATTGAGATAATAAATTTCGGCAAAAGCCAACAAATATAAATGGCCCATATCAGTAGCTTGCATTTCTAAAAACTACATTTTATATCCGACATCTGGCAGAATTGCTTATCGTGAAAACCTTGAGGGGGGTTACTCGTTCCAACCGAACTCGTTACATGCGGGAGGGACCCAGTGTCATTGTCTAACGTTTGAGATCATACATGATCGATTAAAAAGACATTAGCAATTCTTTGAGATTTATATTACTACAGAAATATTGATAAGGTATAGAAATTACAATAGAGATAAAATTCACACAAAGAAAGCAAAATCCGAGAACGTGTTTCAAGTACAATAAAAATGTAACTTTCATTCAAGTTTGATTTGAAGATTGTATGTAAGGTAATCCGGGATAGATTTGTACATGGAATATTTATAAAGACCGTTAACTTGAATGAACAATTAAGGAATGATATGAAAGCCAGTACTCGAGTTTTTCTATAATTCAACATTTCCTGGCAGATCATGGTAGGATCCTACCAGGATTAATCGGCTAGGTATCAGTGAAATTTGGGCAGTCTTCTTTATTATCACAAACAATACCAAAATGAAACATTGCGGGGATCTCAGTGGAACAGATTTACTTTTACAGAACTTTGATTTTTAGCAGAGCTGTTGTAAACAGCTTTGCTCTTTAAATGGGAAATATTTTTTGGTGAAATCTCACGTTTTC
>JBCAUG010024177.1:0-10560 GCA_038406175.1 Haplosyllis leylae
CTCACAATTATTTTTTGTTTTTTATGTTATTGTCAACTTGTATATCCAGAATATTATGCATCAGGAATTTTTGTTTTTCCTGTTATGTTTCATATCCAGAATTTTATGTTGAATGTTGAATGCATTTTCATCAACATGATCACTGACATCATACTCAGATGGATGAACTTGGGTGACTTTTGAGTCAGATTGTATAAAAAATTGAAAAATAGTCTCATCTTCAGTATCTTCACCACTTGGTGGGACACATTCTGTTGCCATTTTGTGTCTAAAAATCACAGAAAAAGCACTTTTGTTATGAGTACAAGATCATATTTTCGCAGTACAAAAATTTCCTGTATGTGGGTCAATCAAGAGTATTTTCGACACTTTTTCACAATGTTAGAACCAAATTTTCTGAGGGTTTTGGTTGAAAAATTTACAAGAGATGGAGACACGTCCTAGTCTTTGTATTATTCTGTACATTTAACTATTTTAGAGTTAAAAATTTACTGAAAAATTGTAAAAATCAGATTTTATATTTTTTGAGTAACTTTAGTTATTGTCAGTATTTCGTGCAGGTGAAAGCAAGGGATGATATTTAGTTGCTGTTGGCAGGGTAGGGACTACTTGGTGAGAATTAACTTTTGTTACATGTGGCAGTCAGAGAAAAACGTAGAAATTTTGGTGGGCAGCGTAAGGGTTAACCCAAGTTTAGTAGTGTTTGGCTTTCGTTGCAAGTCTCTATGTTGAACGATAGTCATGATAGTCACTTTTGGGAACTTTGGTAATGGCTGTCATTCAAGATGGCTGACAACAATAAAGATGGTCAGCAAAGGTTACGGTGGCTCTATGAGACTTGAATTTTTCAGAGGTTTGTGAGTTTTCCGATATCTGTTTCAATCTGGTCTCACCTGGCTTTAATTTCCCCTTCTAAAACCAACCTCGTATAAAATTTAAAAAATTATCTCGTGTGGGAAAAATTCCCAATATTTTGAACGAAAAGCCATCCGTAAATCAATGCGATGACTACGAGTCACCAATCATCGAAACATGATGAAATGAGCAAATTTCTGCCTTGTTTAAATTTTCACTGATGAGACATTTTAAACTGAAAAGAATTCAGTTATCTTGTCTCTTCGAAATCTGAGGGTTACCACCTAGTACAACAATGAGGAAGATGATTTTCATATTCCATGCACTAACCTCACAACACCAGACGTGCTGGAAGCTTCTTTATTCTCGGTGAATTCATTGGGGGTGTCTGTCTAGGAAATAAAGCTAAGTCCCCAATGTTGTTTAAGTCCACTGTTCACTCCAATTTTACAATATGGACACATTTTCCTTATCAGACCTGCAGATAATTCCCTTCCTTGTCAGTAAACAAGAACGGTCAGTGAGTCACAGATCTTGCTGCCGCTCTTACTGCATTGAATATGACAGCTGTTGTTAATAAACCGCGATTTCTCCCACACAAGCAAAACAATTATTTTACGATTTCTTTATCAATTTAAATATATCATTTCTAGTTGGGTAATTCTAATTTGGTTCAATCTCGTCAAAAAGTTACATATTTAGTTCTGTCGTTCAAAATTCTTTCTGGTAAACAGGCAGAAAGAATTAGAATTGTACAATGTGGGTAAAAATACATATTTCACTGAACAAGCACAACAAAATTCTTCTGTCGAACAAGCACAGCAACAAAATTCTTCTGTCAAGAGTGCATAGATAGAGCAAACATACTTCCGATCTGTGAGGGAATTCACCCCTGTCCGAATGAAAAAGTGAACTTCAGATTTGTGAGGGAATAACCACCCCAACCCCAAAACTGAAAAAGTGACCTCCTCATCATTACTAGAAATAATGAGGTCGTGTAACCAAGGTAATATGTAAACAAACGAGCGTCATCTGTTCTCAAATGACCATATATGGTCATGCAAAACTGGGTGTGTCTCAAATAAAGCATTTCTATTGGGTCTAACCTGTTTGTTTACCCTACAGAGGTGCTAGCGCAATCGAAAGGAATAGTAATAGGAGAACTTCGATGGTGAGGAGAGTTGAAGCCCAGTTATGAGGCACCTCGTTTAGCTCAATTTTGTTTTTGTGGAAGGGAATTTATTTGAATACCACCAGTATGCATTGCATCAACGAAAAAAAAACCCATAAAAATGCACTCCACTTCATGAAGTACTTATTTATTTGGCAATGTTTACATTTACATTTGTTATTGTGATCAGTAAAGGTTGGGACACACCTCTGTTCGTGATAACTGTCCTCATGCATAGATACCACATGAAATGACACTTGAACAGCATTGTTGACTTATTGTACACTAAACTTTTCTTATCGTTGCTTTAAAATCAAGAAAATACCATGAAATAATTGTACAAAAGAAGTCCGTCTATTTCTCAAATCATAGCTTTATTATGCGTGTTGCTTTGTAAGTGACATAATATAAGCTAATCATAAAGTCGATATGGAAACATTAAATTATAATCCCGAGGGAAATCCTGGAAATGCACTTCTACATTATCAACTTGAAATTTATGATCTTTTGGATCAAACACCCATAGCTGATCAACTAACAATAATGCAAAGTGTCCACTTTCCTCTAGATTTGATAGATTCTAACTTCATTGGGTATTTCTCTTTTGTTGTCTCCATGCGTTACGATCAGGTGACCATCACGTGACAGGGCCATGGCACGGCAGTGTTCAATACCTTCATTCTTCTCCACCAGATGACGTAAAAAAGTTCCATCCGGACTGTAAAGAAAGACGGCAATCGCTTTATTCCAGTAAAATCGTCGTTTTCAAACCACTTTTTGAATATCCTGGTCGCTCCAAATTTCTGTCTATCAAATATACTCTTATGGATGATAAATTCAAACATTTTTACCAAAATTAAGAAAAGTTTGTGATAATCTTTAGTTTAAGTAATCAGTTGATGGTCATTTGGGCTGAATTTTAAAATATCAAGGAATGAAGAAATTCACTTTAGTGACTGGTCGGCTCACTCTACATTGTTGCCACTCAGCCTATATCTAGATAGATCTAGATCAATCTAGATAGCCACCAAAGGTCCTCTCCAGCCAAACTAGATCTAAATGATGATTATTCATGTTCATTTCAACTTGACTTTAATCTCACCTCGCACAAAGCAATCTCATATAGAATGATATCATTCATCTCACATGAGAAAAGTCAAAAAATCGTTCGTAAATCAATAAAGGAATTCTTTATGAGTCACATAAAAATTAACAAATCTGTAAAATGTTCCGATTTAGTTGATTCTAGTATACTATATAAATTTTCTGCAAACATTGAAGTAAGCTTCCTACCTGAATATGGAGACTCTTTCACATTTACAGTCAAGTATGATGGTGTTTCCCCGTCTATCGGTACATATACCAAGCGGAATCATCAGTTGACCATCTTCATACCCTTTGACTCCTATCTTATGAGTTAACTACAAACAAACAGAACGTCACAAGTGACTTGAACTCATATTATATAATTATGAGAAGCTGACGACATCATATGACGGCATACTCACGTGTCCACTTTGGTCGAAGATCTTCACACAGTGGTTGTACCAATCTGAGACCAGAATTTCATCCTTATGATTCACGGTAACGTAGAACGCAAACTTGGTGCGAGTGCTAAAGGTTAAAGAAATTAAAAAAAAGCTTGGCAAGGCACAACGTTGAAGTGCTATATGTCAGTCTTTTTCAGAAATATCAAAGAGTAATTCATGCAACTAATTACTTATTCGGAAACATTTCAATATCAAGAGGATACTTCTACTGGCTGTTTAATTTATTCACATTCTTTCAGTGAAGGATCAGAAAATTGGTAAACCAAGGCCAGAAAACATGACATATGATATCCTAATTAAATAATTCATGTTATTTCCCAATAAAAATTATCATGTATATCATCATACCTGAACCTCCTGTGGAGTTTACCACTCGCGTTGAGGATTATGATTTTATTGATGGCAGGATCGGAAACGACGAAGCATCCCTTGGAGTCAATGGCAACAGAGAACGGATAGTCGAACTCACCCTGCCCGTACGTCGCTTTGAGGGATCCGTCTATACCAAACACCTTCAAAAGTAAAACAATTTAATTGATTTCATGAGAATTCATCACATAGGAATAGCCTTCTTCATCATTCATGTTGTCTGATTGGCTTGGATTAGATTTCCGACGGTTTGTTCAGTTCGTAACACACTTAAGTTCATTTAAATTTATTTTACGACCGTGCACTTCAGGAAATCTACTGCAAATACTAAGTAAAAGATTGATGTAGTTTCAAACCAAGGTTTGCTTAGTTATAGATCTACTGGAAAATCAAAACTGGGATAAATACATTATTTGTGATAGCCTGTTTGAATAATCAATGTGGAAAAATAAAAAATGTAAAAACCGTTAGAACGACTCTAACAACTTTGCGACTAGACCCAAATGATTTGATCTTATTTTAGGCTTTTGTGAATTCCACATTCATCTCAGTTATAGCAACTGGAAATTTTGTTAGCAAAATCCCTTGCAATAGAACTGAACCACTCTCTTCACCCTTGAACGAGTTCTACTCATACCACATGCCGGCTGTGTGAACACTTTAAGAATTCAATCCTGATACAAACCTTGATACAGTTAACATGTACTTTGCAGTCAGTGACCGCAATGTGCCCGTCTTTGGTCACTGCTACTCCACAAGGTTTGAAACCATTGTATCCAAACTTCTTCTTGAAGGAACCGTTAGGATCAAATATCTTCAAAAAGAAAGGATTTATTTGAATATTTTTTCTTCAATTTAATTTTGTTAATCTAGCCGTTAAAACAAAGAGGATCGATCTTCATTAATAATTAACGATGCGATGAGAATATGGACTTTTTGCACGTCGCATTTATGATATTGATTAGGTTGCCTCTAGCATAACAAAGCTACACATTTTGCTGAGAATCATACTATGTTAGAACCTGATTAAATTGTCAAATTCTCTTTGTTCCGCGAAACACGTATGGTTTCAAAGTAAAAAATAGCCTAGTAATGGCTTTAGATAGATGTCTCAAATTTTCTTAAAAGTGCAAACAAACATTTGGCGTTTGGTACGATATCGTTACCTTTCCGTCACGGCAAAATTGAACTATGAACTATGTACCTGGAGTCGGTGGTTGTGTAGATCCGCCACCACGATGTCTCCGTTCGGAAGGACGGCGACTCCGGACGGGAAGTTAAACTCTCCATCACCAATCCCCTTCCTCCCGATCCGCTTGATCAACTCGACCTGCACGAACCAAGAGCTAATAAATCATTCATCAAACTACTGTGTGTTGTTGAGGATTAATGGAATTGGACAAGAAATAAAGTAGGCCTTACATTTATTGAATTATAGTAGCTAAGATAGGAGAAAAGAAAACTGTTTTTCAAAACTGTTTTTGAAATAAAATATCCGCCTTCAGAAATTAACTTTTTTTACCTTTACGTCAGACTTTCCAACACTGAGCATCCTCATCTGGGAGACGACGGATTTGATTTCCGCGAGTATTGACGCTCGAGACGCTCCGTCTCTGTCCACGTCCGTCTCAAACTCTTCCACCAAGTCGTCGTATTTACCTGAAACACAGTAAGTTCATTTGACGCTTCAAAATTATTCGTTTAACAACAAAGTCCTCCTGAGTGACCGCAAGAGGCGTACCGCCCGCTGCATATCGTAAGCACTTGCTCTCCTGTCTGATGGGTTCCCCTATCCTCGCCGGGTGGTACCCCTATTTTGGCTAGGGGTACCCGTATCCTGTCCAGGGGCGCCCCTAGCCTGGCTGGGGGGGGGCAGTAACCCCGTCCTGTTTGAGGGGTACCCTAGCCAGGGTAGGTATACCCCTTCTCACAGCATGACCCGGAACAGGACTTAGGACAGGACCAGTGACAGGACTAGGGGGTACCCCCAGAAAGGACCTTGGACCAGAGGCCAAAGGGTTCCCCCTCCAGTAAAGGACCTGGGACCAGAGGCCAGGGGTTCCCCCTCCTGAAAATGACCTGGGACCAGAGGCCAGGGGGTACTCCCCGTCTTAACAGACAAACACCTGTGAAAAAATTACCTTCCCTCATCTCCTTCGGATGTGGGCGGTAAAAGCTATCAGATTATTTTCTTCTAATACTCCCATACGCTCTTACAGAAAAACTGTAAGACTGGAGCTATTAACCATTTTCAGGAATGCTGTTTATCTTGTTTGTAAATTAACACTTCAGCCATCAAATACTTACTTCCAACAGTTGCACAGAAGGGGCATTGCAAGAGATGAATCAAGAAGGAAATCTGGGTTTTAGTGGACAGAAACCCAATAGACATTGCTAAATGCTAGAAGGAATGGTCAATGGTCAAAAGGACGTACGGGCAATCGCTGTGTGTGTAGGTATTACGTTTTTTTCTAATAAACCTGAGCCAGGTTGTAATATAACAGCCAATTATATTGCTTGATGGTCACCCTTGGTTGGCCAACCAAGAAGGCAGTCTTGTTGAGCACAGTTTTCTTCTTTCGACAGTTCCAATGGCTGGCTCCTTGCAGCTTGCAATTTCAGGTAGATTTACCCATGGGTATGTTATAATAGGAACCCTCACCTCTGAGATCACATCAAACCCATCCCTTGACTTGGGTCAAAGATCGCAAACACAGAGTAATATTGGTTTGAGACAACCTGGACTTCTGCTCAGTGATGATTCCTTAAACAAAAAAGAATGGTGGGAAAAGAAAATGGAAGGGATCCGACATGTCAATATAAGGTAAATCAGTTCCTTGCAGCATCCAAAACATCCATTCCACATTGATCCACGATTTTAATTTTATTCAATAGGCATGAATAAATAAAAAAAGGGACGCGGATTTTCCATTAGTATATTTATGCATTCGACATCAAAAAGGTAAGGGAATACCTGTTCGCACTTCATCGATTTTTGAGCTAAGCTAAGTTTGCGTAGTTGTTCAAGTTTCTCAGCCCATCAATAAAATTTGTTGCATAAGCAGAAGAACAACATATTGATTATGTCTCTTCAAAGCTATTAACACTTTAAGTTTTTACACTTATTTTAAATGTCAAGAGAATGTAAAACAGAGACACAGTAAATATTCGAATAAAATTGTGGGGAGTTACTTCTTTCCCAGAAACCGTAAAACAAAACAAATGGTTGAGATTAATTCCGGTTATTCAGCAGGATCCAGACGAAGCTTTTGTTGTGGTTTCCGCTTCTCTCGAAGCTACATTTTTAATGACTTGTTTGTGAAACTAATTGCCAATAAAAGAAATGCGGACAATAACTTATGTGTAGGATCTAGAGTTCACGAACTAATTGGTTGTCAGTGATTAAATTGTAGTTGTGCTGCATTATGCATATTGGTATCAGTAAACAAGTGTACCTGGTGCTGCCTAAAGAAGAAGACAATCACTTATAAGGAAGAACTGAAGCGTTCGCTGAATTTTAAAATGTCTCATCATGACAAACTTCGCCGCTTTTTAATTTACATCGCATTGAGACACCTTCGACGACGACTGCGTTTTTGTCGTAATGAGTAGGTCCCACAGAAACCAATAGGTATACCCACAGAGGCGCTGTATCTGCCTTTGCGACAGTGATATCGCAACTAGATGTCACAATTATTTGATTCCAAACCCATTCCCTGCCATTGCCTTTGCGACAATTTTACTCAACGTTTTGTTGGGGAAAACTGAGCAAAATTTCCAATATGTTCTTGTTAAATTTGTGGTGTGGTAAATCTTCTCCAGAATGGTTGGCGTTAAGACCTCATAAAAAGTTCAACGATTAATGGAAAAGTTTCTTAAAAATTCCTGACTCCCATCAAATTAATGATACACAATTGTGGTAGGTATGCTAAATCTAACATCTAGTCATTGATCTCATTCTATATCTTACAATAAATTTCCTCTGCAAAATCAATAATACAATTGACGTCCTACCTAGTTGGATGAACTTGGATTCTTCAGGTGGTTGCGGAAGCGTCACGTCCATCATTGATTCAAGCCTTGTCTTCAAATCTTTGTAGGCTGATACCACCTGCAGAAATTATCTTTACAGTGAAACGAGAAATTCTGAACTACAAAATGATGTCTTAGAACTAAGACGGAAAAAACATAAGTCTCTCCATCAGGCAGTAGACTGTAATTATGAGTAAATTTAGTTGTTTGGTTTGGGTTGCTCAAGAATGAAGTGTAATTAGAATATCATTTACCTGCAAATCTTGACCCCTGTTGGCAACCGTCTCTGTGAATTCACAGTACTCTTCAATGTCTGTGAGTATGACTTGTAATTTTTGTCTAGCTCCAAGAATTTCTTGATATTTTGCCCTGCAAACGTTTTCAAGATCTTGCTCCATTTTCTTTTGATTTGCCCTTAGTCTTGTTATTTCTTCAAGTGTTCTTTGTAGTATAGCCTTTGCCGCTACTTTCTCTTTATTGTTGAGGATAACCTCCAATTTGTCAAATTTTCCCATTCTTGTCTTCACGTTTGGAATATGGTTTCTACACAGTGTAATAATTTCTTTGAGTTCGTTCTTTATCGACCCTGATTCCTCAATTAATTCCACGACATCATGGTCTTGATGCTCATCCGTGAAGGTACATGCAATACACAGAGGAATCTTACAGGTTCGGCAGAAATACTTAAGTGTTTCAGATGCATGCTGTTTGCAGTTGGTTTGAGTTTCAATGGCTTCGGATGAATTCACAACCTTGTGCCCTTTTGCAATTGGCGTTTTCAGATGTTTGTCAGAGCAGCTTCCGCAGAGGTACTTTGTGCATTCAACACAGTAAAGACTAGCACTTGATTCTTTGCTGAAGAATTTACAAACTTCACATTTCTTGATTCCATCCAGTGGTTCCCCGGCCATTGCGTTGTTTCCGCAAGCGCCTTCATCACTCTCACTCTCCGGTAAATCCCACCTTGCTCGGACGACATCTCTGCTCTTGCCCAACAACTCTGATATACGACTTATCCTGAAGTCATCCTTGAAACCAGCAAGGCCATTTTCGGGGATCTTCGTTTTCTCTTTACAAACTGGACAGGGGAACTCTGTAGGTAGAGAACCCGGCTTCCCTCTTTTGTACTGAAGTTGCCTGTATGACTCAATACTGTTCTCGAGGCATTCAGGACAAAAAGTGTGAAGGCATGGCAACGCCTACAAATGCAAAATCGAGTTTTCCCGCAATAAACAAAGTTGGCATTTTTGTATTGCTTGAATTTGAAAATAAATTAGATATAGTTATCAGTCATATCGATTTTAATTCAATGCATTATGAGCAGTTTAATTTTGCATAAACATTTTTTCAGTTAATAATTATTTCCAATTTATTTCCATTAGAAGTTGTACAAAACTGCCACCATTGCCATCTTTGTGCATTACGGGAAAACTCGAATATGTACGCAACACGTGTATTTGTTCACAGAAGACCTTAGGAGTTTTGTTACAGTTACAAACGTCAATGGAATTTTAAGTCTTTAACTATTATATTTTCTGTAATTAGTCTTCCCAATTAATTAGTCTAATTAAATTTACCTTTGGAATCCGAAGGCCAGCAAACGGTTCATAACAAATAATACAGCAAATGAGGTCCTCACAGAGGTCTGCAGGTACGAAGTGGCCCGACATCACGTTGTTACCGTAAAGTCCTTCTTTTTCCGTACTGACATCAATTTGTAACGATCTTATATTTTCAGTCAGTTTCTGTGACATAATAAAGACAGTTGTCAAGTGGGATTATCGAATAACTTCCATAACCAGGAAACCGTGGGGTGTAATCACAACATGACGTTGTCGATCTGGGTCCAGTACCACAACAGGGTTATGCATCAAATTATAAGTTTGCTTTTCTTTCAAATCATGCCAATGTCTAACAATTGAGTTTCACAAATTGATTTCGTTCACACTGCTTTTGTCTCTTGTTTCGAGAAAACTACAAAAACAAATGTGAATACATAGCCACAAAAACTCTATGTTCTTGCGGTGCGAGCTTTGCTTTCTGTTGAACATGTTTATATTGAAAATCTATAAACCAAAAAATATAATAACACGAATATGGATTTCGTCTGTTCTCAAACCTACCAATTCGTCTTCATCGTAGAATTCAGATAATTCAAATTCCATTGTTCTTGTTATTAATTATTCTTACTTTTCAGTATTACAAGTATGAAAGGAAACATGTAAATACAAACAGCTTCAGAGGCACTGACACACATTCACCTGGAGACAACATGGATGGATGACGTATTGATCTATACTTGTAGCAACATTACCATTAAAGTGAAACAATGATCATTTGCGGTTTATAACTTCTACCCCTTATCAAGATTACATGCCGCAAGCGACAATCAAAATTGACCATAGGTTGACATCCCGTAGCACCCTGAAGGAACATCACCAATTTCTGACTAATGCGGATATGTCAGTAATTTCTGACAGGGGTTTTATAATGGAAGTCTATGGGCTTTCATATTTTCAATGGTGGAGCCTCCACTGGTGACATTGGGAAACTATTTCTTGTACTAAAAGTTGTATATTAGTG
>JBCAUG010024188.1:0-10558 GCA_038406175.1 Haplosyllis leylae
CCCCCCGGTTGACAGACAGACAGGTGTAAAACTATTACCTTCCCCATCCTTCGGATGCGGGCGGTAAAAATTGCGTCATGTGAATTTTGGGATTGACTGTGACTGTTTCAGATAGAGATGTGCGCACTGAATGTGTGAAATTGTACAAGCTCAAAAGCTGATTCTGCTGTTTTGGTTTTCTTTGATTTTTTCATCAAATAACTTGAAACTTAACTAGCGAAATATTTTTGATCTGAAACGTTGTTAAATTGAATCTCGGCATTTAGCCTATAAAATATTTACACTTGTTCCCCGAAATGATTGTACAATCAAAACTTAGAGGAGATTATCTTCTTATTATCTCACAGAAAGTTGAATGATAATGACGCAGCCTATTAGTAGAGACATTTGAATTAAGATTAAGATGTTCAAGAGCTTTCGGATCAGATTGCATTCTGGAGAATGATCTTTTTTGACAATTCCCGTATGTGAAGACAGCACTGTGCAAAATACACTCAATTTACCACTTAAATCTCGAAGAGAGGGGTGACTGATAAAAACTATTGTTCTGCACTGTGGCACACTGATCAATATCAGAGTTAGTTAATTTCCCTGAGGGGAGCAAAGTGAATTGCCATGCTGGCAGTATTTAGGTGTTAGATTCCTTATTTAGAATGTTTTGTGTATGTCAGGACTGAAAGCTTGACTCATCAGTAGCGGATCCAGGATTTGGTCAAGAGGGGCCCCAGAAAAATTTTCATTTATTTCCATATGTGAAGACTCAGATCTAATTGAAAGCGAGTTAAGAAGTAAAACTGGAGACGTTTTGAATAGTATTTTATTTGTTGAAAGGCAAGGTTAAAAAAAGAAAGAAGTTAAAAATTTATTTACAACTACTAACTAGTACACTATCATTGACGAAAAAGTTTTTGAAAAAATTTAGTTACTCGATTATATTTCTCTGCAGAGTTTACATGTATGAACTGCATAACAATATTGCGATGTATGGCAGAAAAACATCGTTTTTAAAGTCGATTCTCCTGATAAGATTTATGTTGACCATTCGGATTCTGTGCGCGATAATGTCTTTGGGTGTGGCAACGTTGACAGATGACAATATGACATTAAAATGACAAATGCTGCAACACTGATAATTGTGAACAGGTAAAGGCACAATCTGTCAAGGACTCTCCCCAGGAACACCCACTCATTTGGCACAGATTGCAATCTGTTATTAAGAGATTCGGCATCGTTGCGCCCAGAATGATCTGTTCTTGGATCCTCTACACAAAGAGCTTTCGATAGAATATTGAAAGCGAGATGTCTTATCCACTTTGCTGGTTTCTTTGGAGAAGTATTGGTGTGTACGTTTAGAATTGCAATGGTTAATACCAGCCATATAGCCGTTATGTTCATTACAAATACCAAGTATATGCCTGAAATTGTTATTGTGAAATATTAAACAGTTCTGTTTGCCATGTTTGTCACCAAGCTGAGTGCACTACAAATACATTTCAACCTCCTGATACAGAATTGGGGAAAGCCAGGTTCAATCCCTTCAAACACTTCGAGCAAATAAAGGAAGGAATATTAAATTGCAAAACCAATATGCACAGAGTTGGAAAATTTCTAAAGGCAAAATGGCACTGTTAAATTGCAAAGACAATATACGTTGGAAAATTTCAAAGTAAAAATTTCAAAAGTCATAATACAAAAATGTAAAGATTCCGATGGTAGCGGTCGCAGAAGATTGACAGCGAAATTACAAAGACGTTTGCGTGTTAGTGACTATCTCATACTTACCTATAATTGGGAATGTATCCGAACTTTCTGGCAGATCATCTGACAATGAGAACATAAGAACAGAAAATGCCAGGAACACCGTGATGCCGAGAGACACTTTCTCCCCAGATTCTGGGGGTAGCCAGAACATTAACAGCGCAATTAATGATAATACAAATGATGGTAGCACCATGTGCATAACGTGGTAGAACGGTTTCCTTCGCAACTGAATGGAATAATGCACAGCTGGAAAATGGAGATCCTTCTTGAATGTTGATGGAACCAATGTAACTGAAACCTGGCTGCTTTTAACTGACCACTGGGCACTTTCTTGATAACTTATAAAGTCTAAATTTGTGAAGTGGTTTCTGAAAGAAAGGAACACCTGATCACATTAGAGCATTTTACTTTATTTACAACCACTAAAACGTATGCATTTTTCTTTATTACATTATTTTAGAAAATGGTATTTACCTCGTTCGGACTAGTTTGTCATCTGACAACCAATTTGATATTTTAACTGTACAATTTTGCTCATCAAAAGGGTAATATGTTAAGTCTAGATCACACAGTGTGGATATGTGATCACCAAACACCACATAAATGCTTCCATCTGGTCTTATCACCGCTAATGGATCACCAGAGAGGAAGTCAAATAATGACGAGGCACTGCAATGCATCAACAGATTATTATTTGTAGATTCAGTAATGAATATATTTTGAACAAATTTAGTAATGAATATCAACTACCTGTTTTCAACAACTATGTCTGGCATCCAAAGTTTCTTGATGGGTAGCATTATCTTAGGAACTCTGTACTTCGTGCTGTTCCATTGGAGATAACTGTCCTTCCAACTCTGCACAATAAGATATTCTTGAATTCTATCAAAATGTGCGGACTTACGGGTGAAAACGTTTCCCTGGTGCAAAGTCAAACCGTTTTACTTTATTTATTACCTTTGACCTGATTTGAGGGAATGGTACGGCAAGCAAGGTTCCTATTGCAACTCAATATCAGAAAGGAAGAAAATGGAAGGATTTTGTGAGTCTCCAGAAATGACGGATTATTAAAGGTATCAAATGTATCTGCTTCAGTTATTTAAGATCATAGACCAACAGATCGTTTTCAATGAGTTCCCTCAGAGTGACCAGATATTGATATCGATGCTTTGCAGGCAATATTTATTCTCGATGTTACGACCACAAATTTCACATAATAAAAGGTAACAATTTAAATGGTTTTTAACACATACCAATCGAAGCCAGGCATTGGAATTCAAAACTTGTCTTTTGCCATCCTAAAACGAAGTTTAATAAATATCTATTTACCAAGGAAGTTGTGTAGGTATAGGTGTAGGTGTAGGTTATTCATCATTGTCATGTTTTTGCAAACTAACTGACCAGTTCTGTGAATTGAATAATAATTAGATCAAGAAGAAGACTGACAGTCTGATTTATTGTTAATCTTGGACGTGAAAGTTTCTCATAATCCTGTAATAAATCCCTTATTAGGCGTTTTTCTGCTCCTATTTCTTTGAAATGACCGAATGATTCCAACAGTTCTTCCGCGACTGTAATGATAGAAGATAAAACCTAGAAATTCGTAAATTTTTTCAGGTGTTTTAAAAACAAAAAAACTGCGCTATTTTGATCAGGCACCGGCGTTTATCTATTTACCTGTCTTGTTTTCGACACGCAGCAATTCCCCCGGTTCCAGAAAAAGTATAATCGTTCCACATGAAAAGATCCAACATTTTATCCAACTCATTATTTACTATTCATATGATAAAGGTATTTACGAGATTCTAAAACGAACGGCACCTTTTTAATCCGGTATTCATTCCGAATGTTTGCATATTATGTGTTCGGTTGAATTTACATTCAGATTTTGTTACCGCAGAAGTAATGTTGTTTGAGTACTGATGAATGCAGTTGACAACTGTTTGTGTATGATTAACGTCATGATGCGTGAGCGAGAGATTACATTTCATTACCGCCCACGTACGAAGTACGAGGGAAGGTGATGTTTTCAGTTTGTTTGTCCGTCCACGGGGAGTGGGGGAGGTATACCCTGGTCTCTGGTACCTGGTCCTTTCCTGGGGGGATATACGCCAGTCAGGCCTGTAGCCAAGGGGTGCCCTTGGACAGGGTGGAATACCCCCCCCCGGAAAGGGAGACCCCCCAGACTGGACACGGGGTACCCCCCCCCCCAGGCAGACAGGATACACTGCGTGTAGTGCGCCTCTTGTGGTCATGCAAGAGGACTTTCTTATTACAAAATTGTATTAATTTTCAGCAGAACCGGACACCTGTAAGCGTATGCGAAAAAGAAAGCGATTACATTTAATTGAGTTTTTCCTATTTTGAATTAGAAAATTTGTCTAATTCATCTAATTAGATTGACAAGTATTGCAACATTAAAAAGACTTCTGTGAGGTTTGAACCCTTGAACTACTGATCAGCTGTCAGGCATGCTAATCATCATACCAACTGGGCTGGCTGTGAGTAAGAGACACTGAGAGCCTTCAATACCTTACAGTCATGCTTGACTGGTTCTCATTGAATTCACCTATATCATTTAATTAGATGAATTATAATTCATCTAATTAAATGAATCTAATACAAAATAGGAAAAACACGATTGAATAGTATTCATACCTGTTTGAATATTGATTGACAAAATCTTTGGATCCTTTTGAAGCGATTTCGTTTTTTGCTTTCGTTTCCGATCAATTGAATTGACTTTTAACAAGTCACATCGGTTTATTGTAAAGAATTATATGAACTGGTACTGACTGGGAATATCAAAAAGCAAGGAAAGGCCAACAAATTTACGAACAGTAATAGGCCAATTTTTGTTTTAGTTGTTTTTAGGAGCATGGTCCTTGTAAACAGCGCTGTGATGTCACAAACTGAATTTTTGAATTTTGTGTAAAAACACCCAGAAGCGATGAAATTTGGTTTATTTGCCTCCCACAGTATATTGTTTTCAAAAAAAAATGCTGGGAATTGGCGAAAGACATACATGCATACACTTTGATCTTTACTTTGCTTTTGTATTGATAAGGACCATTGGACTAGCACCATCGGCACGACTTTTCCGCAATTTAGAGAAGCAATGTTACAATTGTGGAAGCCAGTTTGGGTATACTTTTTTTATTGGTTTAATAATAGCTCCATAGATGTAAACATTTGAAAATCAGTTGCCTGTTCCTTTTTGCTTGTTTTCAAATTGATATTCATTATGTTGTCTCAAATAAAATACAACAGGGGTTTTCGCAAACTCTCCTCAACACAAGAATGCCCAAATTAGCTGTGCAGTTTTTAAATTAACTAAATCTGCAACCTTGAAATACAATCCTCTCGGCCCATTACATCTAATGGTGTAAATAAAGAAGGAAACTGCAAATAGGTGGGAATACAAAGTTGTAATAATACCGATATTGCCAAATTTGTGCGTTTGTGAAAAAACCCAAATATTGCTATTATAGTATGACCATAGTTACCTGTTATTCACCCTGAAAGGTGAAGCAGGTATAGCACTAAGGAATCTGAGGATCATAAGCAAACAAGTGATGAAACATGCGAGCAAGTGAGTACACAAGCTAAGAGCGATCTACCCTGTCTTTAAAGTTCAGAGTGGTTGCCACCTAAAGTTCCACACCATGCCACGCCCTCCCCCACCACTGTCCTCTAAAATAGGTCAATATCAAGGAGTGAACAATTTCACTCAGGTAGCTCATAAGGTAGCCACACGTGAAAACTCACCACACGTAACTCACATGTAACTCACACATGTAAGTAACACTTGAGCCATGGTTGACGCTCCCCATTACTGCATCCATTGGTACATGAGTACCAATACACGGTTATAACTCATACACAGTTTCCTCTGCCTTCCAAAACAAGTGACCAAAAATCGTCCATCAACCACACGGGTAACTCCAACAGGCCACCAATAAAAAGATGACTGCTGAATACTGACGTACAATTTCACGTTCCATATCTTCTGTCATCCACTTTCAGGATCAGGTACAACTGTACCAAAACTAATTTTGTCCCCACTCTTACCAGTTTCTTGTGAGGCTCTTTCTCACACTCCCCGGTTCCTCACGCTGGACTCCGAATTTCGACATGGCATTCCATTATTTACATTTAATTTGCTTGGCAAAAGAATCATTGGCATGCCTACTTGTATTGGCCACTTTTTAACAATTTTGTAAGCTCTGAATCCATGAATAATTAATGTAATTGCTCAGTCCCCATTCTTTAGCAAGCGCCAGTAACACTGCGCGGCAAAGCATAACTAATAACACACATCATGAGGGGAGTTTTAGTGGCTGTAAACTGTTGTATGTTGTTTTTTAAAAAAAAATTGGGGGACATAAGTCCATTTCGTGGGACCACTGATACCCCTCTTTTGGACTTCTGGTGACATCTGCCCTGGGTTTCAAAGCCAGGGTGGATTTCTCACTTGCACGTTTTCTTACCTGCATGCTACTCCCCAGATTCACCTCTGGTGCATCACCTGCTGATTGTATAGAGGTCAGCATGGCAGCCAAGCCTTTTTGATACTCATACCTGTGGATGTGTCCACAAGCATTGGTGGAGGAGGTTCAGGGCTCAAACCCACGACCATCCGTGCTGCACACAGCAAGCACAGCACTGTAAACCATTCCGCCCCACTGCTCGGCGTGTATGGTTAACAACCATGAATATTTTAATCAAACCAGCTCCCTTGGGTTTTATGATAAAACAGCTATCTATTACTTTTGATGATTATTTCGTATTCGTATCGTTGATACATGAACTAGTTCCGGTGTGGATGTTGTTTGAAGACTAATTGTAGCTCAATGGTATATTTGGAGACTCATTTGATTTCACATGCAGTAATTGTAGTGATTCCTTTTCCTTGTCGTGCAAGGTCAAATAGCTTGTAAGCAAGACATTACAAGTTCGATGTATCGAGAGCCAAAATTGTGTCTTTTCCGGCCATTTATGTTAAATTTCTAGTTTTAGTGTACTTTGTATTGTTGAAATTTCATTAAAATAACAATGTTTGTATTTTGGTGTTAAGTATTAATATGAGTTTTTATGTCATTTAGTAATGTCTCCTTAGTTGGTGACCTCTAGAGCCGCACCACTTCCAGTGGACAGGGTCTATTCTCTGAAAAGTTGAGCCATGCTATTTATCTTGTCATTTAAGCCTTGTCATGTGTAAATTTAAGTATATTGGGAGTGTAAGGAATGTATGGCATTTATGATATTCTATCCTAAAAACTCTAAGCTCCTCAAATGGGTGCACAGTTTATTTAATTTATTTCAGTTATTTTAGATTTTTACAGCTGGAAGGGCTAAATTGAGGGATTTCCCCCCAATTTGCAATATTCTGTTTTGTAACGTTGTTAAAGTAAACCTGTAGAATATAATAACCATTCTAATCAATTCATTATTTACAACACATGTGTAACAATGCATAATCAGTGAGCCTGATCAATATTTATTAATACACTTCACATAATGGTAAATGTGAAAAATGAACTTTGTAGTTTACGCTATTTATTTCTACATTTTACATATATGTTAAACAGTAAAATCGCACTCAAATGAAACTAAACTGTTGTAAAATATGTTCACAGAGACAAGTGCATCGAAGTAATTAAAAGTCCGTCAGATTCCACAAAACCTCGCTCCGTTGAAAATGCTTCGGATGATCTGTGATTGGCGAGGGATAGTGACACATCAGGACGACAAATGCCAATAGATCGACGAATACGAACACAATCAAACACATCCTGTCAAATACCCTGGCAATTAAAATCCACATGTTGGGTGTGTGTTTATTACAATTCAGTGATGTCACATTATTTTCGCACTTTAGTAAGTCATTATTTTCCCGGTTTTCTGAGAAATTAAGTCTCATGCACAAGAGTTTAGCCAACGCTTTCAGCACCAGACTCTGGAGCCACGCTGGTGGTTGTTTAATTTTATCCTGATGATGAACGTTTAGAATAGCAACAGTAATCAGCAGCCATATTGCAGTGCTGTTCATGACAAACATAAGGTAAAACCCTAAAATAAAATAATACTATGTTGAATTTTTTCGTGACAGCATTAGAGACTGGAGGGATTATAGTCAATGCTTAAATGTTTATAAAATCCAAATTTCTATGAAACTTTGTAATTATAAATGAATGCTGAATTTATCTTGCTATTTGTCTCCGATCTGACAGAGAATGGCTTACAAAAATGTAGTTTGAACAAACCATTTTGCAATTTCAAAGTAGCAACATGTCACAAAGTAACAGTAAAAATTTAAGTCATTTGAAATCATTTTTTGTCTTCAGTTATATGTGAAAATATATAACTTACCGATGATAGGAAATGAGTCGGAACTTTCTGGCAAGTCATCAGAAAGGGAAAACATGAGCACTGAGAATGCCAGGAACACTGTGATTCCCAGAGACACCTTTTCTCCAGATTCTGGGGGTAGCCAGAACATTAACAGTGCTATCAGTGATAACACAAAGGAAGGCATTATCATATACATGGTATGATAGAAAGGTTTCCTACACAGCTGGACGTGATATTCCACAGCAGGAAATACCAGATATGTGTGTAAAGTTGAGGCAGTTTTTGATATGTAAACTTCACTGTTTCGAACAGACCATTGTCCGCTTTCTTGGTAGCCAGCAAAGTCTATGTTTGTAAAATGATTTCTAAAAAAAAGTCGCGCACATGGATAAATGGGGAGAGACATAGTTCTTAATAAATATTTTGAGTGTCTAACAGTGGAAGCAAATTACCCCAAACAACCATGGAAAGCTGGAATTTACCTTGTTCTGACCAGTTCATCACCGGATAGCCAGTTTGATATTTTAATGGTGCAGTTCTGCTCATCGAAAGGATAGTATGTCAAATCCAGTGAACATAAAGTGGAAATATGTTCTCCAAAAACGATGTAAACGTCACCATTTGACCATATCACAGCAACTGAATCACCTCTGAATGAACCATGAACCGTATCAGCGCTGAAAACAAATATATTTTGGTTGTTTTGTGTTTTCTTTACATTTTCTTTCTGGTGTTCCAAGTAGCGAAATAATCTTATGTACTTCTACTAAAAAGTCAATCCTAGTAGCATTTGAAAATTAAGCACATCTGTCTTTTTTACTGAGTGTAATGAATATCTTACTCGAAAAAAAGGGTTTTTGCACATTTGGGGGGGGGGGAGATTTTAGTGCGTTAATTCCATAAATGCTGCAGAATAGGAAATCAGTCTAATGTTGTGTTCTTAGCTCGGTCCTGTCTGCTAATAAGTGCTACTCTCTCTGTATTCGGTTGTATATAGTAAAAATAAGTAACTGCATATTTTTAGGCCAGGCACTCTGGTTACAGGACTCTGTGTATTAAGCTAGGTATTTCGTAAGCTCTGAGTTTCGGTAGGAAACCCTTATGTGGGGTTTGCGCTATGGTTATATACCCCCTCTGAAACCATGCTATTGGATATTATGTAATAATGGGCCTGGCAGTTATAAGCTGTCAGTGGTTATGGCTGGTAAGTATTTAGGGCCTTACATTAGGGGAGAATGCAGTTTCCCTCTTGTGTAGGTAGGGTACTCTTCTTAAGGTAATCGCTTAGTGTATTACCTTGCACTAGTGCCATCGCAAATGAATGGTCAATTGCATGTCGGAACATTTGTTTCGATTGTCGGTTGTAGTGGTCACCAGGACAATTGACTTTTTTTACATGTGGCTGACTGTGCACTGTGTCCACTGGACAGTGGTTACATTCTGCCTGTTCAAGATGTTGATAGTTTGATTCAGAGACTCCGATGTGGATAGTTTGATAAAGGGATTAAAATGTTTATAGGAATTCAGGTGTTGATAGTTTGATAAAGGGATTCAAATGTTTATAGTTTGATATAGGAATTTAGATCCTTATAGTTTGATACAGGAATTCAGATGTTGACAGTGTGATTCAGAGATTCAGATGTTGATAGTTTGATGTAGGGATTCAGAAGTTGACAGTGTGATTCAGAGACTCAAATCTTGATAGTTTGATGTAGAGATTCAGATGTTGATTGTTTGATACAGGGATTCAGATGTCGACAGTTTCATGCTTATTACCTGTTTTCAATAACTAAGTCTGGCATCCATACTTGTTTCACAGGCAACATTATCTTTGAAATGTTATACGCACTACTATTCCACCTCAAGTAAATATCGTTCCAACTCTGCAAACATTGAATGTATACTATTACAATTAAATATGTTAAAGAAACATGTTGACGTATATATTAAAACAATTGTGTTAACTTGTGTTAACATTTGAAATATAGTACCATTCTAATCCATGCGTTAGTGTGTAGAACTTGCTTCTTTTCATTCTGAAAAAAGAAATATGAGATTAAAGAAGATTTAGAGGTAAGCCAACTGCATATCAGGAAGTTAGACAGTGAGCGGGCCTATTTCTACAGACAGGTCCCCTCGCTACTTCTACTGTTTAAAAATATATTTTATCTATTAATATGTTACAGTAGATTGTAATGCTAAACCTAAAGAAGTATTACATTTAAGTACAACGCAATAAGCAAGACCAGGAAGTAAGGGACTACACACAGATAATGATTAGTCCTCTTCATCAAGATAAGTTCCTGCTTAGCAATTGGCGAAAAGGTGGTCATGTGACTGGGTGGCAGCACCTACAGGTCACATGTCCTATATGTCGGCCAATGGCCATCCTGTGGAGGAGGCTATATAAGAGTGGGCCTCCACTGGATGGGCGGCTTGTTTT
>JBCAUG010024199.1:0-10558 GCA_038406175.1 Haplosyllis leylae
TACCAAACATTGATGGGATTTGGTACCGCAGAATATTAACGAGTCACCAAAGTGAAATTCTTCACTCCTTGATATTTAAATATAGGGGTGTTTGTTACGAGTAACTCTACGACGGGTAAGGTTAGCCTGCTCAATAGAATTAATGACCTAAAAAGTTTACGCCTCCGCAGCATCCGTATTTGACGACAGATGTGGGCCATTAGGACCCCAAGTTCCTACCTACTGAATCCCGAGAATGCGTGACATTTTTATGACTTCAACACATCGATTTGGCACGTTAAATGCATTAACCTCTGTAACACTTGACACTTGTAAAAAAATCTAGATCTAGATTATGAAACCAAACTTAATGCCAAGAGAATTCAGGCCGATTCATACGTTCATTTCGTTTATGTTGGAGGAGCACAGGTGTGCAGCACAATTTGATGAGGAAGCTTAAATGTTTAATAGGATAACTAGTCTATATATTTATATCAACATTTCATAGAGTTTTGATGATTCATACTGGAATTTAGTGTACTTATTTCCAAGCTGCTGCAAGGTTCTTAAGAAAACACCTGCAGAAATTTATTGTACTCTGCATGAAGTGTCAAATTAACAATGACCATACACTTCATTATGAAAAATAAATCTATTACAATAAATGTTGCATTTACGTGTCAAATTTAAAATTGTGTATGCCACTTTCAATACGTAAATTCTCAATAACGATTATTTTCCTATTTCCTGCTTCAGTAGAAGTGACGTCAAACGGCCACCTGCCTCCTGCAACAGTGTTTGAAAATATTGACAGTTACCAGGATATCAATTCCCATCAAATTGAAGAATTTTATTACTCATTAGGAGATTTCTTTTGAATTAAGAGGCCGAAATCGCGTACAAACAGACCAATTGAATTCCCTGTTTCACATGTTTGCAGATTTAGTGTGTAGGGTAATAGCGTTGCAGACTGCTGATTGGTTCAGGCGTACTTCCCAATTTTCTCCTATTGTGTACCATAAATCTTTATACTTCTTTGTGTTGTGCAGTGAATATCAAAATTCTTCTTTGGACTAAGTGTTAAACTTTTTTTAGAATTAATAAATATTTTATTTGTATTTTATCTGTCTAAAGTGTTAAACTTTATTTTGTGGCGTCCTATGTTATCCTTTCACTGGATCTCAGATTCTATTATAATAAAAATGTTAATTATCATAAATAATAACTTTATTGCCCTATCCTTTTGAAGGCAAGCTATACAGATCTAACAGAGCCAACTGCCGTGTTGACCTATTTTATCCCCGAAAAGGAAGAAAGGCAATCTAGAAGTTCTTTTTACGGTTCCTACCTCATTCTCTTCCTTCTTTTTCAAAACATTTGATTTGCCATTGACTCTATGTATCTTTGAGGATGGGATATTCTGCGCTGTGCAGATAAGGCTGCGGGTTAACTGAAATACTAAGCTGCAAATAACACTCTGTTTGTTCCTCAAGGCTGCACAAACTGCATATGCAGGAAGTAAGGTGACATATTACATCAATCAGGGACCCAATGTAGACGGCAGACTTTCTTTGAACAAACACCAGACCTATAGATATAGCTGGTTCCCCTGGAGAGGTTTTGGCTTCGGTAATGATTTTGTTGTTAAGGGGAAACCTCTTCAGATTTATATTAGTTATAGATCTAATTCACATTATGGAATTTGACTAAGTATCTGGAATTGAAATGGTATTCCTAAAGCCAAAGTTTCTTTTCATTTGTGCCATAGAATTCTTCCGCTGACTTGGTCTACGACTCCCTTGGGTGAATTCAGATCTCAATCGCTAAATGAGTTTTCTAATCTGAGAGTCCCATGAAACATGAGGACACTAATGTGACCTCAATTAATTTCATACATGACTTCAAATAATCCCTACACAAGAGGCACAAATGAGCCTCTTGGTTGTCTTGTTTGATTTCTCATTATAGATCTTGACTTTTCATTTTCATGTTGAACAGATCCTATTTCTTCACAATTCAATACAAAGGACACAAGCATAGAAATTTGTAAACGAAAACGAAAAATACGCAGACCTGATGTACCAGAAGAAACTCTAACCCATTTCTATTCAAGGTAATTTGAACGCATTAGGAGATTTTTTTTGAATTAAGAGGCCGAAATTGGGTGCAAACAGGCCAATTGAATCCCCTGTTTCACACCTTTACAGATTTATTGAATAGGGGTTGTCATGCGGCAGACCACTGATTGATTCAGGCATAATTCCCAATTTTCTCCTATTGACAGCTCAAAAAGTACATCACAATCGTGTTTTTCCTGTTCTGATTTTGAAATTAGGTGAATTCATCTTATTAATTGAATTGGACAAGTACTTCATGGATAGTGGAATCTGTTCTCTGTAAATTATAATTTGTTCACACATAATGTATTCAGTTAACTATGGATAGTGCAAATTCATTTTTCACTATCCATCCATCCATACATTTCATTTTACATTATCCATGCATAATGCTACATTACGCTTTAACTATCCATGAATAGGGAACTGCTCCATGGATAATACAAGTGAACATTTCACCTATCCATGAACAGTCAATTCCAGTATCCATGTGCAATTAGATGAATTAGTCTGATTCATCTAATTGAGCAGGATCCAAAACCAAAAATAGGGAAAACACGATTGAGTCTACTTATACGGTTCATCAAGTTATTGTTTTAATTGGTTTACACGTGGATTTCTTGCCTTATGTTTTTGTAAATTGGTGGGGATACTGGATAATTCAGTCCATATGGGGATGCCGTATAAACAGTTCCTGGGATGAATGGAAGCCTTTGCAAAAGGGAATTAATTATACATGAGGGCCACGAGGACAAGTATATTTTTACATTGTTGTTTGTAAGGATATTTCCTGGTACAAATGAAAACCATCATAAAGGGATTTCAATACACACGAGGAGAACATGAAAGAGGATGTTCGGAAGGTGTGAGCATTGCTATTAGTGGGGATAATTCCCGGTAGGAATGGAAGACATTTCATAAAGGGAATTCCGTGTACTTGAGGACAACGTACCCCTAAAATGACATTCTTCACTTCCTGTAATTAGTGACGTCATTGTGATGAACCAGACCGTGCACTCGAACACTTGAGTTTTCCCTAAATGGAACAGAAAATCGGTGAATTCAGCGAATTCAAGGAGTCTGAGAAATCAATAGAGCAGAAATATGGGTCAATTTAAAGATCATCTCTGTTGGATATGTCTTCGAAACACAGAGGTAGCATCTCTATTTCTTATAGAAGAGGTTGTGAGTTCCTTTACCGATAGTTACCGACCATGTGTGTAGGACAAGAAAAGGTGATGTTTTAGCTATGTGTTTGATTCTGTTCACAGGGTTATGGGGTCAGGTGGTCCATGGTCTGGTGAAGAGGTACGGGCAGTTCAGGTCAGGGGTCAGGTGGTTCATGGTTTGGTGTTCAGGTCAAGTGATCCATGTTCTCATAGGTTTGTTCAGTAGAGTTAGGTGATCCATGGTCTTGGAAGGTTGGGTCATGGGGGTCAGGTAATTCTGGCCTGGGGTGATCCGATCAGGGGGTTGGATGGCTCATGGTCGAGGGTGGACCCCCATGTCTGGTGGAATTAGAATTGGGAGGGGGCATGGTCAGTATTGTCTCGCAATGTTAATGTGAGGTTGTCTTGGTTTTAAAAAAATGTATCATTGAATTCAGCGAATTCAGTGAAACAGAGAAAACTCAACTGTCCATAGTTTCGAAAGTATATCACCACACGAACGTTTTAAGACTCACATTGTTCCATCGAAACAAGGTATTTGTCACGTAAGAAAAGAAGGAACTAACACTGAATTTTCCAATGTCAGGCTCACACTGCAGGTAATGGTGATAAACACACAACTGTCCACCTAATTCTAAGAGATTGCAATGTTTGATCAATGTTAATGCAGGCCAAGGAACAGCACAGTGGCATGCAAAGAGCCAGTTCCCAAACAGAAACTGGATGGATTCGTACCATGTTTATATTATTAAAGGCTATAATCTTCAGGATTACAATGCAAAGGATTATTGACTGATTATATTTCTGGCAATACACAAATACCTTTGAACTTCTGTTTCGTCGTTTGCGTGGCTTTCAGTCACAACAAGAAACGACAATCGAATTCATTATTCAGACACATTTATTGCTCTGGCCTCTGTTCAAGTGCAGGTGGACACGCAACTGCCTCCTACTGCAAGGCATTTAATCTTATTTAGAATTACAGCCTTTATTTGTACCATAGTTTCATTAAACGTATATGCGTAGACATTAAACTCATTTTGCTTTTTGTGTTATTTCCATAACTACGAACGAAAACTTTTGCGTATAAATCTATATACTCGTCTTGAAATTTTAATTACTGCTTTCATCTTCTTGCTTTGCAAAGAAAATGGCAAAGGATAGTATAACTGACATTTTAATAGTGTGGCAGTTTCACTGCCAAATTTTGCTAATATCATCCTTTGATTTTAAATATTGCTAATACAGTATAAGAATAACGACCACACAGAACATCATTGTTAAAATATTGTGACGTCTGCACATACCACATAGGTCGTATTCATACGGGGATGCTGACCTAGAGCCTAGTGCAAAGTCTCCTGACCCAATGACCACAAACATGAAATAGTGTAATTCAGTTTTTCCATGGCAATTTTTTCACATTATTTCCATAGTGCAAAAACACAAGTTTCTGGTATTAGGTTAGATATAAAGATAAATGGATAAATACCCGAAACCAAACACTCACAATCTCCAATAAATGATGCAAGTATTTGTTTCACAATTAAAACAAAGAAATTCATTACATATTTCATGTTTATGGCCATTTGTGCCAGCCACTAGGTCAGCATCCCCATCTGAATACATACCAGATGAGGCGATAACACAATAACCTTTTGATGAGTCGACACCTAATAGGACCATTCTTTCCTGTCTCACTTCTGTGCAGCAAAAGGTATTATTGGAGAACAATGGACTCCCTATAAAGCAATGGAGTCCATCGAAACTACAGCATCGCCAGTTGTACTGTTAAAGGCTCATTCACACTGTGCGTTTTCTTCTGATTGCGACTGCGATTCTTCTTATTGCAACAGTTGTGTTGTACAGGACTCAATGGAAGTGTTCACACTATGTGACTGAGACAACATTACCAACTCCTATCTGCCTCATTACAAATAAAAACAAATCGCAGTCGCAAATCGTACGGTATGAATGGACCTTTAACTCGCAAAAAACTTCTGCTTCAGAAGGTAAAATTTACGCAGCCAATAATCCTGTCATCATCAGTACATAATCTTACGGGAGAACAAGCAGTTTATTCCACAATAGCCGTCTCATCTTTTATAATCCTTTATTTCAGAGCTTTTCAGGTATCACGAAGATGATGCGATTATGTGGAGATTAAAAACTTCCTCAAACAAATTCAGGGCTTATTTGTATCATAGCAACCAATTTGTGCCTGTCCTTTCTGGTTAATGGTCGAGCCGTTGCTTGCAATATTATGTGTAAAATGAGATGATGCTATTGAATAAATGATTCTTCGATACTTATGAGACAAAGATTGAACTTCGTGTGTCTCACGCAAGTATCATCCTCAAGCTACAAGACATAAACAAGCCACTGTATTGGTAATGTTTTAATATCAAAGGATAATATTAACAAAATTTGGCAGTGAAACTCCCACACCATTAAAATGTCAGTTATGCTATCCTTTGCCATTTTCTTTGCAAAGCAAGAAGATGAAAGCAATAATTAAAATGCCAAGATGAATATATAGATTTATATGCAAAACTTTCCGTTCATAGTTATGGAAATAACATACTGAGTATAGCATGTATAGCATTAGATTATAATGATATTGGATGAGATTTAATTGTTAAGTTTAGAAACAATTGGAATAGTCATAAGGTAATTTGAAGCGTAATTAATTAGGCTTTTACCTTGAACAAATACATGCTGATAATGATAATTGTCTTTTTCAGGTATCATCACTGGAGTCAGTTTGGAACTTAGAAACCAAGACTTAAAATTTAACCCTGCGCATATTTTGTATTTGTTCTTGTTTTGTTTTTGTGGGGTTCTTTGTACCCATTACTGGCTTTTCCTATTATTTGCCTGCTTTCCTAGATAGCACCTATGCAGGGTAAACAAATAGATCAGGCCCAATAGAAATGCTTAATTCCACACACACCTTTCCTTGCATGACCTTATATCGCCACAACAGCTGGATTTTAACATAAGAGGATGCTCATCACCATGACTTACCCCTATTACCACACACCCCAAAAAAGTTAGTAATGAGTTCTTGTACCAAATTCTTCAAATCTAGAATCCTGTGACTCTGACAGAAAAGAGTTATTCCTGTAAACTTTTGATGAAAAGATTGTTGTCAGCAAGAAATATACATAATAATTTTGTATCTATTTATTTAAACTTTTTGATTCAATAGTTTTACATTAAGTTACAGTTAAAGACTTTTACATTATCGACTTATAAATCCGATACCAAGGCTTTGAAAACATACAATTTAATAGAACTAATTTGCACCTACACATCTAGTTAAAGTTAAGTACCTAAAAAGGTCATGACAATCAGATAAGGGCTTTTTGCTGAAACTGTAACTAGGTTACGACAATATGACAAATATAAGGTCCTTGTTGTTTATTGAGAAGGAACATGACCGGCTGAGTAGCAGACCGTGTTTTCATCTCAGATAAAGCTGACGCACGGGGCGGATTCAAAGCAACGTTCTCACTATTTTGTCCTTTGTGTTCCTTTTTTATTTTTCAAGAAAAACATTCGAATCTGAAAATCTTAAATCGGTGGTGAATTCAGTATATAAGTTTTTAAATGCTGATTTTGAACTATATGAACCTTGAGGGTTTATGGTCACCCGATAAAGGTAAACAATATGACAGTGTAGGGGGAACTTGTCATAGCAGTGTGTTCAAGTTTCAAGTTTCTTGTTGTATATAATATTCAACATTTAAGTCTAGGTTTAGTAAAAATATTGAATCACAACCAATTGATGATTATGGATTTTGGCAATATGTACTTAAAAAAAATATAGAAATACAAATGACAGTTTCACACCCTGTAGGAAGAATATCCAATTCTGACTGCTTCATAAATAGTTTTATAATGGTTGTCTGTGAAATGTTTTTTTTATGTCAGTCAGAATTTGGTGTCCAAAAGACGACTAAAAATTTATTTCATAGACAACCATAATAGCACTATTTACGAGCCAGTCAGAATTGGATATTCTTCCTACAGGGTGTGTCAGGATTTTAATGTCAATCAAACCTGTGTGAGGAGTCGTTACAACTAACTGCCTTGAAGGAAGACATGTGCAGGTGAGAGGCAATACAAACATCACATCAATTACAAGAAGGAAAGAAGGATTCATTTCAGATTTACCTCAATCAACAGTCAAGCCCAGCCTCAGATGTTATACCCTGAATACCGCAGCTGATTTTCTAAAAGAACACTCTCCAAGAATCTCAAATAAATAATAATGAATTGTTCAGTTAAGGTAGAAGTGATGGGAAATTCCCTTGTTGTTGAAATCATACCAAATCACTTTACATCATACCAATGCCTTGGAATTAAAATATTTTCTTAAATATTTTCACTGAATTCAGCAAATTCGGTGACTAAAAATAATATTATCTTAAAAGAGGATTGCTGTGCTTGAACCTGCTATCTCTTGTGTAAGAAACCAGTACTCTACCTCAGTGCCACAAGGGCACTAGTAACAGAGAAGATCTTTAATTCACACAAATTCATGCTTCAATGATTTGTCTGATTCGCTGAATTCACTAAAAGTTCCGTTATATTTAGGAAAAACTCCATTAAGCGTTAACACATTACCATTTATTTCCCCCAGAAAAAACATATTGAATCTGTTTACGAAAAGCAGACGAAAAACAAATGAGAAACGTCATGAGAGGAAAATGTTCGTGGCAATAATGTTGACTTAAAAGTGACAGTAATGTACATTTGGAACCGGAGTAGGTAATTTCATATGCATTAACTGGAGACCAGACCAGCCTCTGTGCACTTTGGGACCAGACAGACCTCAATTATTGCACAATTATAAATATAAATTATGGTGAAGCTGTTCATGGATGAAATTAATCACAAATGAAAACCTGTAATATTTACTTACAGAAAAGGATGTCAACATATATCTGAAAAACATCATTGGAGCTTCGGTTTCATACGATATTGTATTGATTATAAATGTTTTAAGAACTTAACACGTGAACTACAAGTGGATGAATTTTGTGACATTTGTGTCGGACTGTGACCCTGACATTTTAAATATTAACGGGTCTTGCATTGGAATGGAAGAAGGAACGCACGTCCCTCATCCCTCTTGGTCCAATTTCATTAAATTACATGCAGTTTTGGAGAAATAATAGCCAAATTGTATGGCTTGCACCATCCTTGTTTGAGAAATGCTGGATTCACCACTGCATTGTATTTTAGGTCAAAGGCCACAGTGATCTCTCACTCTTCGAACCAGTTACAACACCACAAGCATCACCTGTATATCGTGATGTAATTCAATAAAGAATATTACACGACTCACTCTAACGGTGAAAACTGGCTAATGCACAGCCTGTATTTTAAATAGTTAGAACTGATGAAATGGACAATGTTATCATTGACAACATTGTCCTTTTAACCAGTTCTAACAATCAAAAAACACAGGCTGTGAAAGACGATCAAACTATTAGCCAGTTAACAAAAAATCCACCGACATAAGTCTATAAAAATACTCCTTTCAATTGTAAGACAACTGCCAAACATGCCAATAGAACTCCTTTTTAGGGTGTTGGGCAGGTGTTGTGGAGCTGGGCTGGGTGTTTCAGTCCTTGCCCTGGTAGTTGACGATGGGTGGGACATTGTGGATTAGGAAGGGGCTTCAGTTCTTAACCTCGTCCTCGCAGCGGGCAGGGTGGGAAAGGGGTGGTATATCCCGTAATGAACTAGAATCTTCAGCCCCATCCAATCCCTATCCTGTACTGCATTGGGGTCAGACACCCAACCCCACCCCAGGTGTGCAGACGAACACGACTAAAAACAAAAACGAGCCTCCCTATGAACCGCATCCTGCCAATTAAATACTTCACGGAAATATTGAATTCCAGACCATATTAAAAGGATAAGATTGATTGTTGCTTTAAATAATCCTGGTCTGAAAGTATATCTATGAGCTTAGTTTCATAAGTTGAAGGCATAGACCTACTTGTCGCCTACCACTTGATCTCAAAGATACACAACTTCAAAAAGTATCGGAATAGCACTCAATAACTTTACCCTATATAAAATGCTAAACAAAAAGTGTGGAACAAAATCAGAATGGAAATGTGGAACAAAAATGTGAGTTACCTATGTGTATGTGAAAACTTTTTGTTCCACATTTTGTTCCACATTTTGTTCCACAGTGACCTTTCGCACTTAAATTTTTCTGGAGGATTCCCAGTACTTTTTGTTCCATACATTTTGTTCTACATTTTTGTTCTGCAGTGAACTTTTTGCACTGCAGGGTTTCCACAACCTTCGCATTTTTTGTTCCATAAAATGCCAATTAAAGTGACAAATTAGATTCCATTTCCAAATAGTGTTGTAACTTTGTAACAAGTTTCATTTTCCAACATTTGCTGAGTAACTAGTATTATGGTTGTTTTTGAGATGTAGTTAAGGCTGTGTTCACACCGAGCGGCAGCCTCAGCGACCGCGACAGCATTGGCACTAGCGCATACCCTTGGAATGCCACTCTGAAGATAGCAATTGAAACTCTATGATACCCTTTCTAAGTGCCAATACTGACGCTGATGCTGTGTGTGGTGTGAATAGGCCTTAAGAATTAACTTCTAAAATATTTTTCGGGGTGGCACTGCAGCAAGGAGTTCCTTTTTTGCACCTGCTCTTTCCGTCGAATCTACCAAAGGAAGAGCACCGTATTCATTATCAGCTTTTCAAAACATTTCGCCTACATGGGGCATTGCAAATTGTCAGGTTGAAGAGTTCCACATGAGACCATATATGGTCAGACAAAAAAGGTGTGTCGGCAATGAAGCATTTCAATTGGGTCCAACTGGAAATTTTAACATAAGATGATGCTCTACCACTGCTAAACCTTATATTTTCGCAACCCCACCCCCCCCCCCGAAAAGCTAGTATTGAAGTCTTTGTGGCTAGTATCTATCTGAGTTGAAACAAGTTTACAAATAACGATTATCAGTGGATGCGATAAGTTCGTTTCAAACGTCTATAGTATTGTTTACTCGGCGTTGTCGCGCACTCCAATACTTCGCTTTAAGAGGCTTAACCAATCTATGTAAAGTATAATGGAGTGCCTGTGAACATTCAAACACGGTTCTTTGATGTTTTATGTTTGGCTGAGTATGCATTTGAGGAATTCTATGCGCTTTAATTTTACTGTGCTTAAAGAATTTTTGAAGTGTTTCTATTGATGTTGTACGATACTTTCTTTGCAAGAAAACTTACTAACATGAATAG
>JBCAUG010024210.1:0-10557 GCA_038406175.1 Haplosyllis leylae
TGTACCATATGGGCAATAAACTGTGATATGAAAGAAACTTAAGAATTTGTGGCTCATTTAAAAGGCATCTCCTGGTCACGAAAGGATTCCAGGCTGTGCAGCCTGTGACATAAATATTTATTTGAAGATTAAACTTCCCTCTATAATCTCCACAATTCGATTCAATCTGTCAAGTTGTGATTACACTGATATTTCCAGATTTCCGACATGTTTCTACTGAAATGAGGCTCTGTCAACATCCAGCCATTGATTAACATTGGTCCGAAATTACTGACAATGTCGCAAAAGTCCGAAATTTGCGCTGTTCCTTCAGGGTGTAGCTGAGGTAGAAAATGACTTCAATCGTGAAAATCTTCATTTTCAACAGTGTTGAGATTATTTGACTCAACAAGACTTGCCAATTTGCTCAATTTTGGTACCCAAGATTGTCAACAATAATACAACCATCAACACTCAGGTACCGCAGTTCGGATAGAAGAGGGCAATCGGCAGCATCTGACAACCCCTTTAAAACATTGCGATGCGGGTGCGTCAGTGACGGGCATGATGGGATAGTATTGTTAACAGTAACTTCACTTCCCCCTCTGCTAATTATGCAAAACTCTTTCAGTTCTTTGTGGAGAAACCGAAAAGGATCAACTTCAATATCTGTGTCCAAAACAATTGTCAAGGAGACCTTTTTTATAGGAAACAGATGAATAACAGCATCAAAAGCATTCTTTAAATTATCACTGCCTTTCAATGTAATGTATACACTATCATTTTCAAGCAACGTTTCCGGAACTAGCATTGTAGATCTACAAGCACTATGGTTTACTCCAGACCACACATAGATGCTTTTAATACCTGACAGCAGGTGTCCAAAAGCTTTGAGTGTCCACTTTATAGATTCATATCTGCTCATTACCAAATGCCTGGTCTGTTTACAATTTGCTAGTAAATCTTCCAAGAAGGTCACAGTGACCTTGTCCTTCATTTCAGATGCTTGAGGAAAATCTAACGCTGGGTACGACACACTGGTGTTTACCAAATGTAGCTGCTTAAAATCAATCCGAGTTAACACGTATGACCGTATCTTCTCATAGGCTGTACGAGGGTCTGAGGCCGGAAAATATTGAGGGGAATGTGTCAACCATAGACAGAAGTGCAGAAACAGGGGACTCACCATGAATATTGGTTTAGCACAATGGACACCAAGTAAACTCTCAATGGTTTCTCCTTTGCTGACCATAAATATGAAGAAGAAAGCCCCCAGGAACTCTTGAATGCTTCGGTGAGGGAAAGTGACGAGAATATCTGCAGTTTCATCTTTCAATAAGAGAAAACCGTCTTCGTGACCAATCAACAACCCGAAATTGAAGGCGTTATCTCCTACCCTTTTCAATACATCCCGTCTCCGCATTAAGGGATTTCCAGACAATAAAGTTTCAAAGGCTAATTCACCAAGCTGTTCTAATGTCTTGATAAACTCACTGTTCTGATATTCTATACCCACTCTGATGCTGAATTTCTTGTACAAACAACGAACCATTCTCATGTAAATTTCGCCAGAACTAAGTGACTTACTTGACAAATCAATATCTTCTTCCTTGACCAAGAGACATATGAAGGACAACAAAATGGGGACATTGTACAAGTTCGCTTCTTTCTGAAAGTCCACAGGACTGAAGTTCAAAACATCGTGTACTTTTCCGTAATCCTCCAGGATTTTAAACGCAAACTTTTCTGCTTCTTCTTTGGTGAAGCCATTCACTCTGACCACGGTTTGGCAGTGTTTCTCAATGTCTCTTGTGCTGTGAGATCTTGAAGATATGATAACATTGCAATGAAGAAGTTTCTGTCCTCTAATAATTTTCAGAACATCTTCATTTTGACCAAGTGCGTGCTCATCCAAACCATCCAGAATCAGGAGGCATCTGTTTCCGAATGCTTTAAGGAAGGCTCTCAATTTCTTTGGGGTAACATTCATTCCCTCCAACTCTGGTGTTTGATTTATTATCACATTTTCAATCGATTCCCCTGGTTTTACAAGTTTTAGGAATACCACTAACACTACAGTGAAGTTTGTAACATTTTTTGTGGCCCAATCAAATGCTATTTTCTTCATTAATGTTGTTTTCCCGATTCCAGGATCTCCTTTAAATAGAATCCTCCTTGTAGGACGTCTTCCAGGAAGGTAGTAGATTATATTTAAATATTCAAATGTTCCTGGGCCAAATATTTCTGAGTAGTTTTCAAGTTTTCGAAGTTCTTCCCCAAAAAGTTTTTTGTGAACTTTTTCAAGTGTAAGGTCTGCGTACAAATCGTCCATATTCACCACATATTCTCTTATCCAGGGCGCCACTTCGATCTTCATTGCTTGTTCAGTGTACGGTTTTAAACTTTCACTCAACACTTCAAATTCACGCCAGGATACTGTGTTGTAAAAATTAACATTTGCGGGTAAATGTTTTTATTATCATATGTTTATGTGGGTAGATAGTGATTTCAGTCAATTCTGTCTGTCTGTTTGTGTGTGTGTGTGTGTGTATGTGTGTCTGTCTGTTTAGTTGATAAATTTTGAACTGCTATGGATAAAAGCTTCATTTTTAGTATAAAGATACATCTTGAACACTTGAAAGTTTGAGAACCAAGGTCATTTGGTTAAGTCAAATAATACTTTATGTGCTTGTACTGAAGGACAAGATCAAATTTCTTTATATCATGGTCAAATAAAAGGAAATAATTTTTTTTTGTGTTTTGGTGATCTGTGTGTTACACAGATGACTCGTAAACAAACATAGATGTTCTACGGTAGCTAAGGTGTCGAAAAACTATTTGTACTGGACAAAACTGTTTTTGCTGACACATTAAATATGAACAGAAGTTAGAAGTTGTTAACAACCGCACTTTAAAGAGGTATTCGTTTTTTTTGTTTAGCTCAAAGTAAATAAGCATTTCAAATTACCTTCTGCAGCCTGAGATTTAGTGGATTCCGCTGACAGTATGCTACATACTTTGGCTGGATCTACGTACCCATATTCCCGAGCAGCGTCCAACAAAATAGAACGTAATCTCTGAAAACAAAATACTCTGAATTCAGATTCATCAAAATTCGGAACTCTTCGGCTTTTTCCACCTGGCTGATGGTATCTTTCTGCGTTTTACGAAGCAAAATATGAAGAAAAGGTCAATGGAACGCATAGTTGTGAAAAATAATACGTTGATAAAAGTAATTATTCTCAAACAGTATTGGTATTCTGTGTAAATTATATTGGTACTTTTACGATGGTATTCAAAGTATTCTCTGCAAAATTCACAATCTACTGGGGTGTAATAATTTACAACCTCCTGGATCTTCGGTAATAGTTTAAAGCCAAATATTTGATTACTAATAATTTAAACTTGTTTTGACAAGGTTAGTAAATTAATGAACTTTTCCTGGAATGAAATCTTCTGAGTCTGGAGCGGTATGTGATTATTTCATTCTACTTTTCTTGCATTACTAGAAATTAATGTAAACCATAGCGTCGCAATTGACAAATAGGATAGTCACTGTTGCGGTGACCACAATATCATTGTGAATAGTGTCAGTTACGTTTGGTTCTAATAAAGATAATTTCATTAAAACATTCATCGTTTTACCTGCACTTGATTATCTGGGTTCTTGTAGCTCCAACACTTTAAAATATCCCTATTGAACGCGTGGGCCTGACCTCTGTTTTCATGACGAAAATTCTTGACAGTTTCATCGCTGATGTCCAGGTAACCTTCCGCTATGGCCGCCATGTTGTCGGTTGCGATAGCGGCTGCTAAAAGAACGATCTGTTTCCGGGTCAGCTGCTCACCTGTGCTTGATATTATATTGTTAGAGGATGAATGAACTGTCTGCACTGTTTTTGGCTGACTTAGATTGATCGATGCCATGTTGTCAGCGGAATGAACAGTCTGCTCTTCTTCTGTAGATTGATCTTCTGGGCCGTTTGGCGCCAAATCCTCTAGGGGAAAAGAGGCAGCTAAACGAACTGTTTGCCTACGAGTCAGCTGGTCTTCCTTGCCGCTTGACGCCCTTTGTGGACACCAATTACCCATTGTGAGAAACTGACGAAAAATGAGGTATGACCCACTATATGTAAATGTATCCAATTTTTAAAAGTAAGTAGCGTCGTCACTGATATCCACAGAAGTTTCCAACAGTTGGAACATGTTTTTCACAGAGATGGTGGCGAACTGATCTGACACGGGATCAAGAGTCCTTTCATATTGTTAGTCGCCATGATAATCGGAATCTATACTGTCCGTGGGAAAAGAGCAGGCTGTCCTAAAAGCAGGAGAGCAGAGCATACTTCTCATGTAAAAGACACTGGTCAAAGTACTCAGTGATATCATATGATCACCGAAACGAAATCACCCGGAACCACACGAAAGATAGGATATCGCTGTTACTGTCATATCACTCGTCCACGAAACTGAACGAAGATTTAAATTATCAAGAAAGCATTGGTCGGTGTAATTGTTCGAACCTACAACCTCTCGTGTAAGATGCTACCACAAACCCAACAAGACACAGGTAACAGACAGGACCTTAAATTTATCCTAATGCATTGCAGTGATCCATTTTCTTTCCTTTTGAGGGAAACTCTCATGGTTGTCTACTGTACACCACCGAACAGTGCAATTGGGTTTGCTAATGGGCGTTCTTTTTGCACACAGTAATTTTGCCCTACATACCTTTGACTTGAGGGAAAATGTATATGTTTCTCCACAACTCCACATGAAGAATGTGCCTGAGAAACAATTAATGATACAAAATCGTTCAATTTTATATGCAGCACACATGAAAAAGATAAATCAAGTGTGTATTATCAAGGCGTTGTTCATTTAGCAAAATTTATCTTCCACTTGAAAACTTGTACAAGATACAGCAAAGTCCAAATCTATCTGCCGTAGCATAAATACGTAAAGATAAAATATCAAGGAGTGACTCAGAAAAATAAGGTCTTGATTAAGAGTTCAAAAGTTCCCCTCCGCCCAAACTGGAATTTTGAGTTTTTCCAATTTTTCTGATGTTTGATTTAATCTGATTTCAAATGGTTTAAATGTCATCCGGCGTGAACCAACCTCATGTAAAATAATATTTTTTATCTTGCATGGAAAAATTCCTGAAATCATGCGCAAATAGCCGTACGTAAAACCAATAAGGTACCTCCATTCGAGTCTGATATTGAATATTGAACTGCTAGACAGTGTGGTTGATATGACCAAGTACTAAATTAGAACTTTAATGATAAAATATTTTCATCACTTGACGTGAACCATCATAAGACAACAACAGGCGAAACATGTCGAATCAGTGCCATCAATAAATGATTAAAACTGAGTACTCCAAGTCTTGTTTTGACTTTGTACCTTTAATTGAATATTTCGAAATTGCCAAATAAAATAAATTCCTCCCCTCCTTTTAAGTAGGTAAGTGATTGTACGTTGAAAACAATTCTTGCCTTGGATTTAACGATATGAACAAACGCTTGATGTAATCTTTAGGCGTATTGTTTAAGCCTAAGAAAAGAAGTGTCGAACAGTCTAGATAACAATCATATTACAACTGTCAATCAAACAGTAAAAAGTCAATAATCTATTTTCACAAAGATATTTCTGCGCAACGCAATTTGGACAGAAGTACCTGCCTCATTACTTGCATCGGAGTTTAAGGCTTAAATCTTTTGAAAAATGTTAAATTAGAATTTTATCGACATTACACTTTCGGTATTGATTAAGTTATAAAAAATTATTGAAAAGCAAAACAAAACAGTATGTTGGGAACCTTGGGGGAAGGCGAATCTAGTGATTGGAATCCAATGTCTGGATTGTGATGCGATGCATGCAAGTGAATTGAACGGATAAAACGTTCGGATTACTGACACAGATAATGAAATTGATTGTGTAGATCTATTTAATGTTAATTTATTTATTTACAATAATATTTATTTAAACATTCGAACACTATAACTTCTAAACACAATTGGACTGCTTGTTACGAAATCATACTTTGTTGCACCATGAAATATATTATAGTCGGACAGCAGGAGTGATCCATTTTGACAACTGAATCTATTAGTGACTGTGCGTCTGTTCCGAAAATTTCTTGAAAGGCCTATAAAAGCTTACGATGCTATGAATTAACCTGAGAATCTAGCCATCTCCCTTCATACATTGACTTCACTATTGACATATCCCGTGTACCCAAGGTCTGTTCATTATGAATGTGCAGTGAAGAAGAAATAGTGAGGGTTTTTTTTGTCTTCACTTTCAGCTTGTTCAACCGTTCTGTCTCAAGGCTGGGGGTTCGTTTCGGTATTTCAACGCACGGGAGTGGAACCTCTTCTACATAGAGCTGTACTTTCTATAGGCTCGGTAGGAGACCATTTTCAAGAGCAACTGCAATGACCTGCTGCATTTTTACTGCAGTTTTCGTGCCTTCTAGACAACCTATTACCAATTGCTCTAAAAGAGGCCAGTATGTTGAAATAACAATTTCAATCTCAGAGCTCTCAGAAATTTTAAGCTCTTGTAGGTTCTTTAGAGTTTTTAATGGATCATCGGAAAACTGCTGCTTGGACTTTGAGTGGTGAATACAATCTGCACCCGCTACACCTGCTATTGTTGTTCACACTGTAGGAAGATCTATCATTTCTTCCCAGTTTGTAAAAAGTTTTATCATGGTTGCCCACGTGAAAGATTTTTTAGTCGTCCTTTGGACACTAAACTCTGACTGAACTAAAAAAAATTGCGAACCAGTCAGAATCGATAGATCTTCCTACAGGGTGTTGTTTAAGATATGTCCACATTTTATACCGAAGAATCAAGATGTCGAAATGTTTCTGAAATGTAACTTTTACTCACTTAAGTACATTTGAGCAGAAATGCTTTATCAAACCTTAATTCATTTTATTTCAAAGATACCACTTAAAAACTGTTTACGATAAAAATTGTGCGAGTGGAAAAAACGCTCCTTTTGTGTATCACATGTTACAGAATCAAACACTCAATAAAATTACGACAGTGATAAAATATTGATCTTACCGCAGTTGTAGTTAGTCAGTTACTTCTGCTTTGTTTCCAAATTCCAAATATCCTTCCGAAGTCTTACTGTACTGTCCACCGTCAGTCACCAGAATATTTCCGCAAAAAGTCAATTTTTCAAACGTTTAACAGCCAAAAATGATGATGTTCGAAAGTTTTGACAACGAAAACTTCTCGTCTTCATATGTTAATGAAAGCATGTAAAGGGCACCCACTGTCACCAGACTCTACGTTTTAAACTTTCACCGTGGAAGTCAAGCACAATCGAGTTTTTCCTAATGAGATTCTGTAGAATTCTACAGAATTCACAATAAAAATTTGTAAAAAGTGGTATTTGAACCCACTACCTCTTGCTTGAGAGTTAGAAGTGCTAGCAGGGTGCCACAGAGGCACATGTAACACAGACATCATTTAAATGGAGCCTAATTCATGCTTCAGTGATTTATCACATTCTATAGAATTCCATAGAATTCTACAGAATGCATCTTCATAAGGAAAAACTCGATTGCAGGACACTATCAGATTCTCGAGTAAGGATGTCATTGCACTCTACAAATTTAATATCCGGTCACCTTAACGTTGATGCATCTGTGTTTTTGTCTCTGATTACAGCCATGATCTGTGTAATGTCACAAATAAAAATGGCTGGAAAGTTTCTTGTGATATCCTCGCATTATCACCTAACAACGTATTTTCGGCTACAGTTTTTGATGCAAGAAGCAGTAGCCAAATAATTCAGATTCCTCAGAGTACAATTGACTGTTGGCGACAGGTTGTCGCAAAATAGAGGTTTGTTACACTGAAGCTAGTCCAATACAACATATTTCAAAGCGGTATGTCTGCAAAGGGCGTGGACTAGCCAATGAGGTATTAAAACAATTGAAACATGCAACTTTAATAAATTTATCCTAGGATCCTTATCCTAAATAATCCTAGTATAATAATATTGGTCCATGGGCTGGATCCCTGTTCTGACTTTCAGAGGTTTTCGTCTTCCAAATGCAATTTGATTGGTTGGTGACTCCGCAAAGAGCTAATTGATTGGTTTTGTGAGATTGTTTTTGGGCCTTTTTGCACAACTTCACCGCAATTTTCTACGAGGTTCATCAGAGGTTCGCATTTATTTCTTGGTTGGCGCACTATATGCTGCCATGTGTCACCAGAGAAGTTCCTGCACTTATTATATTTTCATTTGAAAAAAAAAACTAATTGGGGCCTAACAGTCGTACACGCCAGATATATTCTCATGCATTCAGTGATTAGTGTAGATATTCGTATGCAAAATGTCATTTTCGGTACATTACTTATTTCCGAGTGTTGGAGTATTAGTGCGACCTTTAACAAACACATAATACCGGCAAATATGGGCAAAAAAATTTAGCATGAAACATGAAGACATGTTACGTTTACGTATGTGTTTTTCCATACGATACCAGTTCCCTCATAATAAAAAAGCATCATTACACTTATTTGCCAAACATGACCCAAACAGCCTGACCCATACTATACAAACAAGAAATGTCTAACGATTTACAATTAGGACGCGATGTGAGACTCATAATTAACCAAAGGGTCACGATGAAAGATAATCGTTTGGTCAATTAAAGATTAGACCAATTAGTTTAATTTATTCTCCACATGATCCAGACCTAATGTCACGCGCAATTAAGTCAATAGGAACAGAAATCTGTGGCGATCCATCCTCATTCTCGGGTTGAACACGAACAGGAAGGTAGGAATTTTAATGTGATGATATTTTGATGACGACCAGGCCGGAAAATTTGTACGGACACGTGTAGTTGTGGTATAATTTATACTCAAAGTTCTGGCCATTACTAGCAATCATCGCCAAATATGGCCGCCCAGTTAGCCAATGACCTTTGTTGTACCAATCATTGTTGGTGATAATAGACAAAATAGCATTGTGAATTAGTATCCGTGCAAATGATTGGATAGGCGAAAGTGCGATAGTTTCTAGTAATGTCTGGATGTTCCCTCGAATAGAGAGTTAATAGATGAATAAAATTGGAAAAACAGACTCCAAATAGTTAGAATAGAAGATAATATCAACAGATAATACTTGACGGAAGGTTAAAAAAAAAGATTCAAAGTGACGGATAACTTTTTTTACGATCTCGAGAGATGAGTTGGTACATGTCCCCACTCGATGTCTGTCCGCATGCGATTAAGGTGCTTGTCTGTGTCAGTGTCCTCGAAGATCCCTTTCAGGAGATGTTGGTTCGTTTCGTTGTACGTGGAAAGAACCATTGATAAATTGTGATGTGTCAACCGTCGGACCGACCCTTACTCGGCCACTCATATTTAAACACCAAGTAGAATTCATGCAAAATTCCAGGAAAAAAAGCTGTAGACTCAGGAAATAAATATGTCTGCAATGTCAAAATCTCTCCTTGACAACATGATATGAAGCTACAGTCCTTGATTTCCTTTCTGAATATCAAGGGGTTCGGGGTTGATGCGAATTAATGCGAATACGAAAATTATCCCGTGATAGTTGCAGACAGTAAACAGTGAAAGGTTACCGTACATTGAATGTAACGTATCTAATTTGTTAGGTCTAACAGTGTGCCAGTATCATCAGTGAATTCATAAAGCCTTTAAAGGCATCTGGCAACCGCTTTACGCCCAGTTCACACTGGTCCACAGCGAAGGTGAAATTATTATACATTGTACCACTAACCAATATCAAAAACTACTTTAGGCAAGGTCTAAAGTCTTACAAATATTGTAGTTAACAAATTCCACGCGAACTACTTAACACATTCCCTTGATGTATGTTACAATGCAAATTTGACACACAGTCGCTTTCGCCACATTTTCAGTCAAGATGTGAACTACCTCTGGGTGTTTTAATATTCATAGTTTCCCGTTTAGTAATTTTCCAGAAGCCCTCATTACGTATGATAGATGGCCACATGAGATTGTCACTTGTGTTTTTGTGGCTGTATATGTTACGACAAGATATAAGCCCAAATGGCTCTGCTTTGTGTCACATTTCTGATGTGTTCTCTTATTTTCCAGAAAACAAACCATATGTTCTCTTATTTTCCAGAAAACAAACCAATGGAAATGTCAACGTTCTTACTCAAACGGTTAATTGGCTTCATTGTGGTGGAAGTATATTTATTTAAGTAAATAACGTGTAGTTTTTACGTTGGGTAAAGTTTTTATCTCCATGAGGCATCAGAATGAAAGTGATGTCTCCCTGTCTGATCATAACACGTTGATGTCATATCTTTTCCGATTATTAGCATCGTAAGAGAATATTTCCTAGCTCCTCATGAAAAACAAGTTTTCCCCGTGGTCGTGGATGACCGTGCAAAGCAATGGTTCTTGTTTGTGGTTTCGGGTACCAGTTTTTTGTAATGCACCACAAAATCTTGTAATGCGTCAAAATGTTGTGTAATGTGTCAGCGCATTACACAACATTTTCGGGGTGGGGGTGGTCGCATTACAAAAAACGTGGCGCATTAC
>JBCAUG010024221.1:0-10556 GCA_038406175.1 Haplosyllis leylae
AATTTTATTAAATTAGTACCTCTCCTGTACTTGTTTGGAAAATTTGTACCTTGCAAGGTAAGATTTCACCTCTCCTGGTGTTCCATGAGGATTAAGCATTAGCTTGATCTGAAATATGATTGGCCAATCATTAGCTTGATATGAAATATGATTGGCCAAGTCAAATCTTGGTCAAATCTGTAGGTTTTGACCATTAAAAACGTTAATATTCATCTGCATCTTGCCGAAAAATAACTTCCTTGCGCAATCTCCTTGTCACTGGTTTTCAAATTTGGCGGGAAATTTAGGTTTTTAACAAACCTGCGGTAGATAAATGTAGGACTATTTTGTTGAATCTCACTCACTGTTGCAGGGAACCAAGAGACTAATTCATATTATCTGTATAAAAAAGGTCTTGCCATCACAAACATATATAAGTTAAAAAAACCATCACAGTAAGAGTGTAGAGTTCAGAGTCATATTTAGAATTTAGAGTTTAAATCTGTTACATTTTTTTGAAATACATGAATCCAAACCTTCTTCTTTTAAATATGTTCTATTTGTTGAATCAATAAACTTTGTACAAATACCAAAAGTCCTTTATTTCTTTACAAGAGTAAAAAGAACAGTTCTGTGATGGGTTGAGATGGTTCAAGTAATAAGTAATAAGTGAGATATCAAAATATGGAAAAGATTTCAAGATGTCAGACAAATGTCAAATCGTCAAAAAAATGTAGAATTGTCAAAAAGATGTTAAATGTCAATAAATACACCCCATTGGGGTACAATTTATGTCCCAGTGACAGTCCTCAACTTCCCCCAAAAATATGCAAACTGAAGCACCCTGTTTATGTGCAAGATCTAGATGGGACATATGAACATATACATGTGGCATGTACCACTGCATGTATCTTGATTGATACTGGATGGGTCCTTCCCAAATCACTTGTGGGGGGTATCTATATAGTGGCAGATCCAGGATTCCCCAGAGAGGGGGCATCAACCCCTGAAGGGGATGCCAACATAATATTTGGCCAATTTTTTCCAAAAACTGCATGAAAATATAGAAATTTTGGTCCAGAGAGGGCATGCATCCCTCACACCCTTAGATCTGCCATTGTTATGATAATGCTGATTTATGTTAGCAGGTCCACTGGGTATTTTGACTGTTATTTTGGAATATGTTACTAAGTGAGAACAAGAGCATGACGAGCATGGGTGCCAGCTGGCCAATAATAGAGATTTTTGGCAATATCTCTGTTAATTTTTGATATTTTTTAACTCTTTATATTGAGGATAGCCCCCAATATTCCCCACAAATTTTTATTTTATCTGCTAAAAGAACTGAGTAATTTGATTTAGGCAATTTGATCTGTGCAACCCCCTGGTGGAGATTCTTGGTATTTCCTAGAATATTAATCTTAGGGTGGAGCATGGAAAATCTATCGATATCTCCTTTAATTTAAGCCATTGGGATCATTGTTGATACAGCAAGTGGTATATACTAATATCTATTTCCAGCAAAATTTTTGGAGGGATCCATGTAGTGTAAACTAAGTGGATACATGTCACATGTATGTTTATGTGCCCTATCTGGATCTAGCAGGCATTGGGTCAAGAGTCACAGACATGATCACTTGGGATAGTTGTAGCCAAAGATGTCAGATGTTAAAGAGTCAAATAGCTGGACTATGGAGGAGGATCATAAAAAATAAGTTGACACAATAAGGTTCACACATAATGAGGTCAATTTTGATGTCAAATATGTAGGTCATCAGAAACTCTCAAAATTAAGTATTTTTGACCAATTTTGATTACCTTCATATGTGAATGTCAAAATTGATGTCAATGTGTAAACCTCCTTGTGTCTATTTTTTGTGAACTTCCTCCATAGTCCAGCTGTTTGATTTTTAGGTGATTTAAGTTTTCACTTAAACCACCTTGTATCAAGGTATTGTAACAGATTAATAAAATTGGAGGCCTGTGGCTGGTCTCCTGTGAAAACCAACTTGTTGTGGTTACTTTTGCATACAGAGTGTGTGGCTATACTGTTAACACCACTCCTTTGCAGTCATGTACCAATCAGACCCCACTCATGCCACTACCTTCCTGCCTTGTCTAATCAGCATGCCCCCATCACATGCCCTAGTTTAAGGTATGAGTGTGTTCCCACCCACACCCCTCCTCTGTAGAGCAAAACTGTGCAGCCTAAGTCAGTCATTTCCAGTACTTCCTTCTGAGGAGGGTAGCCTAAGACATAAGGGACTCTTGGTGCTCCTCCAGGTCTTTGGGGAACTATTTTGTAAGGTCTAATTGATATGCCTATGGTTCAGCTAGCCTTATATAAGAGGCATGTGCACTATGAAAAATAGGACTACTAGAGTAACCACCAGACTGTTAAGTACCATTAGCTACACAGCAGGAACTTCTCAGATAGAGGAGTGTAGTGACCTGTGCAACCCTCCTCCTGGAAGGTATCTCAGAAAGCTTATTTGAGCATTTTGAACATTTTAGACACTCTTCCAGAATCCAGGAGGGTAGTGGGCTCACAGCCCTCCTATTTATGTAACCTGTTATTACTGTCAAGGCTATAGTAATGTATTTAGAAGTAAACCTTAATCTATTTTACTGAAATTGCTTGAATCATATTTAGTCTTAGTGACTACACTCCTGTTCTTGCATATGAGGGTTCAAGCTTGCTGTATTTCCAGTGTTGAACTGTATTTTAATGACAATGTCTTGTGTGTCAATTATCCAGTTGCTAGACTTGAGTGTCAATTATTACTGTGTTGTGCTGTAAGATCACTCTGCTGAATCTTGGATTTCCTAATAAAATCTATATAGAAGCTGCTAGTTTGTATTCTTCCAGCATGAGTACTCTCCAGAGGGTACCCAGAAGCATTAATAGCTGTTAGATGCTGGTGGTCCCTAGTACCACCCCTCCTCCAGCAAGTAGATCTCACCCAATTTTGGCCCAGTGCATGAACTGAAGACCCATGAAGAACTGTTGTTGCCCCCTGAGAGAAGAGGCCTGTTGCTCCAGTTGCTGACTGGATGGCATCAACCCAAGTGATTAGTATAAAGAGTAATATTGGTGACAGTATATGGAAATTTTTAATCAGTAATGTGCGACATTTCCCATTAGAAATTTTTTGTCAAGTTTGGACTCTGGACATCTTCAGGCATGTCCTATCACATTGTGTGGCCACTTTTGAAATATGTCAATCTTTGGCGACAGGGCCATTTGAGTATTTTTCCAAAAATGGGGTCCCTTCAGAAAATCAAAGTTTTCTTAATGGAATGACAGTTACCTCCCTTTTGGGTTTAGTCTAAGAAGGGTAGGTATATGGAACAATTTGGGGGGTGGGGGTGACACACTAGAGGAACTGCCACAGGCTATTGGAAAAAAGCTTCATTTTTTTGGACACATTCTGTCAATTTTGATGATGATCTAGTTAACATGAATATGTTGTTTCAATTCTCAAATCAGCCACATTCGTTAAGCCATAATCCGTAATTTCTACTTTAATTCCTACCGCAGTGTTTATGAAAGAACCGACATTCGAAACCGTTGCAGACTGGTACTGGTGCTGGTAACCAGTCTACTCCCTATGGCAGACACCACTGACGTCAACAATTTTGAGGAATTTGTGGTGTTGTATCCATCTGTTCCATGCTTCTGACTTTAGCAAAAGATTCTGTGAGAAGTCTAGCCCTGATTTAGTGCAGAAAATGAGTGAAGTGGATGGCGTGGAACCAGAATTTACCCCAGATATGGGAGGTGCGGGTGACCCCGGTACGAAAATTTTAGCCCACAAACCCGTGCCATTACTACGAGTAGACGTACTGAAGGATGAAGATGGTCACAGCTCTTCTGGAACATATGGCAGTGAAGAAGAGGGTGTCAGCCATGGGGAGGGGTCAGACATTGACGCAACAGGGAGCCCCAAGTCTCAGCTTCCAGAGTTTGTTCCACCCGATGATGAACTGAAGGACAGGATAATAAAGCAGGTCAGTAAACATGTGACAAACCATATTTTATTTTGACCAACAAAAACAAAATTACAATATCAATTTATTTTAAAGTGTACATAGTAAGGTAGACATAATTTTATTGGATGTGTATGGGGCAAAATAAAGTGTTATCGTTATCCTTGAAAGGTATCAGACATGCACATGGAACACATATCATGCAGAAACTATTTTTAGTGACTTGACCTTTTTCTCCTCGTGAGTCATTGATCGTACTTGGCCACGGAGGTCCACAGTTATTGCTAGGTAACATGTATTGGGTCATTTTATTGGTTAATAACTAAAGTCTTAATTACTTTTTGTTTCAATTTTATGAGAAAGGAGGAGACAAATAAACTTGTGCAAATGCCTCGTACGGAAGAAAATACAACAACTTCCTGTTCCGCTTCTGTGGGAAAAAAACCGCGAATTGTTCCGCCTTTCAGATAAACCAGGATGTCACATGCTCGAGGAAAAATAAGGGCGGTGTCGTCTCAATGAAAAGGACGCTGTGTCTGCTCAAGTTTCCGTTTTAGGGTCATATCCTCTTCAGGGTCACGTACTAAAAAGTGTCTTCGGTCCGACCCCCTCCCCGTCGAGTTATATCTCTCCCAATCCACATTCAATGATATGTCAGAAGATTATCCGTTTAATTTATAAGTATTATTCTAAATACAATCATGTGAAAAAATACCTAAAACTTGATATAAATTTAACGACCATATTCTACATACCAAACGAGAAAACCTTTACCTTTCAAGTTTTCGTTTTGCCGCTTTCCATTGCTGATCAGGTCATGTCAAACTTCGTTGACGATTTTCTGTGCGGAACAGCGTGTTCACTGCAAACACTATGCCAGATCAAATATCGGGTTAAGTAATTAACTCACAACCACAACAAGTAATGAATAGTGTGAAACCTCAACAACTGTCTGTGTTTAATTTGTTAAAAATTACTCAAAAGGTTCGGTTACTTCATAATTCTGCAAAATGCCATTTTATCCACAAAACTTGAAGTAATCGTCATTTTGTTATTTCCACAAAATTTTAATGTCACACAACCTTAATTGTTGTGATCCTGTTTATTTGCCAAGTAATATCCAACAAATTAGAATGTACGTATAAGTATTCTTCGCTATCAAGGACACGTGTGCTTCCGTTGGCGATTAAAATTCAAAATAACCCCGATGACTACAGATAATTGCACACAGCGACGTGTTACTAAATTAACAAAAGGCTCTGAGCTTTGAGTATTCTAGAGAATGAAAAATTCAATGGTATGATAGTCTTTTGAGAAAACTCAATCGTTATGCTGGTTTGTTTTCTAATCTATTAGACAACTGCTTTTGTCCTCCATTTTCAAAGGAGTGCGGTTTTCCTTAATTAGGTTCTAAGCTACTTTTTTTTTCATTAAACACGCTTTAACTTCAGTCCACTCCAATGTTCCTATGGGAATGGGATAGTACAAGAAATCATGAAATTTTAGCTGTGAGTGAACATGCATTTTCAAGTGCTATTGAAGTCCCGTAAAATTGATGCCCTTTTTGTCCTTTCTAACCTTAAATGAGATAAAAACCAGTTATGTATGAATTAGAGATCATTTGAGCTTTGTCGCATTTACATGTAGTTTAAGGCAGTCAAAAGCATGTTGGGAGCTCAGGCCAGAAAGGTCAAATGGTTCAATTTAAATAGGAAAAGCTAAATTAGTGTCGCTCCATGGTACTTATCATTCAACAGTCCAAATAGAAATACACAGATATGTGTACCCAAACTCCGTTGATTAGTAGCTGGTGCTATCAACTTATACATGTATTTTTGTCGTCACAGGTTGAGTTTTACTTTTCGGATCCGAACATTTTGAAGGACGCCTTCCTGTTAAAACACGTGCGACGTAACAAACAAGGATACGTCAGCCTCAAGCTCATAACGTCCTTCAAGAAAGTCAAGACTCTCACTAAAGACTTCCGCGTGGTCGCGTTCAGTCTACGTCAATCCGACAAACTTGAAGTCAACGAAGAAGAGACCAAAGTGCGAAGAATCGACCCGCTTCCGGAGTACGATGAGACGACTCCGTCTAGAACTGTCGTTGCTGTGAATCTTCCGAATGAAAACCCGAGTATCGAGAACGTGGCAGATCTGTTTAAGAAATGTGGAGACATTGCACTGGTTCGTATACTGAGACCAGGAAAGTCTGTGCCACAGGATGTGAAGAAGCACATTAATAAGCATCCTGAAATCGGTCAGACTGTTTGTGCTGTCGTCGAGTTCGAAGCTCATGAAGCAGCCAAGAAAGCGTGCGATACTATGAACAATACCGATGACTGGAGGAAGAAAGATCTCAGAGTCGTGCTTCTATCCACGAAGCAGGAGAAAAAGGAAAACAAGAAAGATCGAAGGAAACCTGGTCAAGGTAGTGATGCTCAGTCAGGTAAAAGTGATAAGGAGGACGCGGATAAGGAGGATGGAAGACGACGAAAGAAGAAAAATTCCAAGAGAAAGAATTGTCGAGTTGATGAGATCCAGCGATCCGGGTCAGCTTACTTGAGTAGTGGCTCGGATATGGAGTGTGCCGATTTATCTCCGTCACGAAAGAGAAATGACAGCTCCGGACCACAATCGGACGAAAGGCCGAGAGCGAACAGCCTTGGACCTTATTCTGATGGAAACGGAAGACCCAGGGCAGACAGTCTGGAGCCGAAGCAGGAACGAAGAAGGTCCGACTACATGCAGCGAAGCTCCCTCAGTCCGACCGATAACAACCGACTCAGTCCCAACGTCACGCCTCGATCCACGCCAGGGAACTCACCCAGGAACAGTCCCAGGGGAAGCCCAGCCTCACGAAGAAAGCACCCACATGGGCTGTCACCACTCGCCAAGGAGCTGAGCCCGACCGGAAGCCCACGAAATAGTCCTCGCCACAGCCCGGAGACCCAGCGCAGGAAGAAGTCGTGGGACTCCGGGGGAGAGTCAGGCAGCTCCCCATCCAGCCCCTGGGTTCAGAGAAGATTGAGGGCAGCGCAAGAAATGAGCCCTTTAGCAGGCAACAGTCCAGGCGCCAGTCCGCTGCTAGGAAGGCGCATGGCTGGAGTCATTCGGGAACCCAAGGGACCTGATGGCTCAAAGGGCTTCTACGACGGCAAGGGTCGAGGAAAACCCCCATCTCCACAAGCTCAATCCACTGCTACTTGATGCAAAGCACAATATTAGCCGAATCAGTCTGATCAGCTACTTGCTTATTTTCCCGTGTCTGTAAAACTTGTTCGTTGAAGACGAAAGGACGACGACCAACTTAATTTTAAGACACAACTGAATTAGAAGTAAAATTGCAGCTGCAAATGTTCATGTGCCGAAGCAACAGTTTACAGGCCAAATGCTACTTTGTAAAGGCAAGCAAAACATTCGACTCACGTAAAAACTGTATTTTGTATTTAGTTCTTATCACATATCTTGAAAATGATATTTATCAGCTTGGTAAAAAATGTTTCTGTTGGACTTGGTATATGATGATGTTGTCACATTATTTCTCGTCGATTGTTCATGGTTGCTATTGTTTTATAATTTAATGTAAAATGTTTGTTATTTAATTTAAATCGTTCGAGATGCGTTTTCTTTGCGATGTATGTTTTCACAGTGTAGTGAAAATAGTTCAATCCTGTACAGAATATTTAATTTGCTACACAATACATAGCTGCGTCGATGTAAATGTAAAGCAGTAAACAAAAATAACACTTATGTCAGTCGTAGGAACTAAGAAGTAACGAGTGTAATTCATATCAGTTATGCTTATAAGATATGCACAAAGTTTGTACAGTGGAAGTACTGTGTTGGTCTGTGATATTCTTGACACTGTCTCTGAAGGATCTGTGCTACGTATTGTATGAAAAGTGCTTGGAATGTATGAAGTATGTTCAATGTATTCTGGAACATGGAAGTTAAAAATCATGTAATATTCCTGGTTTGACCGTGTCATAAATATTTTTGTGTAAACATTCCATATCCGTGGCTACTGAATCCTAGATACCAAACTAATTGTAATTGTTTGTTTGGCTCTCGTATGAGGAAGTCTACAATCTGTAATTTCCTGCAAATTTTTGAGATCCAGTTCCCCACAAATCATACCATTTCGGAAAGACCGTGGTTGTTGCCGAATATATTTTTCATATAATTATTCAGTTTAGTATGATTTCACGTAAAATGTACGAAATATTCAGAAAAGAAGGCATATTAACAAAGTAAGAACTTTGGCCACAAATTTTTTCTCGAAAAGACTTCGACATTTTTCATCTATATAGCATAATGACACTGTGCCAAACGAATTGCAAATGACCTGCAGAATCGTGTTCGGTTCATTTTTATGGGGTTTTAAATAAATTGAAATTTTCATTTAATTTACTTGAACAGCTTTATACAGGTAAAAATGCTTGGCCACAAATAAGTTAATTAAATAGCATATCACAAGCTGTGTTCTACTAATACATAAAGGAATCAGTCGAAGAACTGCACTGTCAGTAAAATATCTTTAGCAAACCCTTTTTGTAGGCCTGTTGTAAATTATTAACAGTAAGTTTGTAACGTTTGTCTCATTATGTCTGTGTGTAAGCTTTATTTTCACGTGTATTTATTTCAGTGAAACCTATCAAGCTTAGCACTGGGTCCTTCACCCACCTGTATTTTTAACTGTGGATCCAATATGGCATTTGTTTAAAATCGCACTTCGAAGTAACCTGTACTTAAAGCCCACCTTTGTGAACGGTCAGGGTTTTTTTGCGCTATTTTGTAGGTAAGAATAATCACACGTAGTGCTTAGATCGTTTTAATTTCCCTGTACATATTCTCGTATGTATGTGTGCTTATATTACATGTATTTTGAGTGAAGTCTAGATATATACTGTGTTCTCTGCGAGTAAATGACGAGCTTTTTTTTTTTTGCTGACTTTACTGACAGAGATTGCGGTTGTAACTCAGTCCGGTTGTGTATTTTACAGGGGTGCCAGTAAAAGTGGGCAATTACAAAAATTATTGAAAGTATTATGAATTTTTCTTTTGGCACTTCTAAGGTTTGTCTTTGACTGTTGATAAAATTGGTCAGTTTCAAGCCTGAACATAATGTATAGACAAAAACTCGGGCTAGCGTACGAAAAACAGCAATTAACTAATTGTTTTATGTATTTGCAAAACACAGTAGTTGTCATTGAAAAGGACCAGATACCCAAGGGCTGTATACTGTATGTTTTTATTTATTTTAGTTGTTTTCCGTTTATTGTTGAATCGCTTGAGACGACCTCCGCGTGGTTGGGCTGTGATTGTGTGAAATTTTATTTTGCCCCTTGCAATATTATGAATTACTAAGGCATCGGCAAATTCTTACATATTTACATTAATGTATTTGCATTTCAAATCGAAAATAACACCGAAAAATAGATGAAAGTTACAAGTGTTTTAAGCTCTAACTGCGTTCACATCCAGGAAAAACGAATGTTTCTCGAGATATTTACGCTTGTCACACCTAAAAGGTATAATCACGGATGTTTAGCGTCTCTTTAAGAACACAGTTTTTGTCCAATGAATTTATGTAAAAAAGTTCTTTGTCTCAAGAAGATAGATTCGACTGTTTTTGTCTGCTCGAAATTTTCTATAATTACGCCCAGCTTTGAACCACCCACTCATGCAAACCTAATGTAGACTGAGAACAAAGAGCTTCAGAAAGGTGATCGTTCCACTTTTGTTCCGAGTTCCTTAACGAAGCTGTTTAAAAAAGCCACCTGTAGCAAATAGAATATCATTTTTCAAATATATGAGAGATAATCTTGGTAAATGTAATGAATGTGAAAGTAGCTTAAATCTGTGCACAGCATTGAGTGCGTATGTGCGCCTGCGAATCTTTCTTGCCAAGAAGAGGGTCTTTTAGTGAATTGATGTAGGTGTCATGTGCTGACAATTATCTTGCAGCTTTAGAACTGAATACAAAGATGACAACGTACCATTAACAGTTTACTTAAAAGTACTTGAAAACAAAAATCAGTAAGAATTCATTTTCAAAGTCACTTTGTGAAATGAAAACGTCATGAACCAAAATGTACTTGGACGTGCGTTTTATAAATGTAATTGAAAATTGTTCGTTGCAAGTACGTGGCATTTTGTATGTGTTGGAATTGAACTTATGATAAGTTATAAATGTATTATTTTTATGTACATTTTATTTTGATTGAAGACTAAAACAAGTATCTATTGTGATAAAATAAAATGGATATCAGTGTATTTTTAAGTTTTCAATGACTTCTCTTTGGTCGTGCCGCCTCACGAGCGGAGCGACTTATCTGGTCACTATATTTGCCTGAGTTCAACAAAATGACTGCTAGATTTCACTTTGTCTAAATTTGGAGTAGTACTATGTAGACAAACTTTCACTTTTTTGGCTGAATTTGGGTGGCACAGTTCTTCAAAGTAGTCACATAGGCAACATGTGAAATTTAATCTCTTATTGTAACATACTTTTCTATTGGTTAAAACTGGTCATGTGCTTTTCTACAAGTGAAATCTAGCAAAAAAGGCCAGATTTAGCAAAGC
>JBCAUG010024232.1:0-24818 GCA_038406175.1 Haplosyllis leylae
TGGACAGGAGATCACAAAAGTACACAAGGTACACGCTAGTTCCTGAATGCTTTTGCATTGTAAGGAATAAAAGTGTTAAACCTAAACTTGTCTGACTTAGTCATTTGTCTGAGTTTTGCACTTCTGCATCAGGATTTGGAGTTCACTAAAGAGGCGCAGGATTTATACATTTGGACTTTTATAAACAATATCTTGGTTCTAGTCTAGAAGCTTACTCGATGAGTAGTTTCTAAACTACGCAACATTAACATACCCAATAGAAATAGCCCAGAAATCAGTGATGATACCAACAAATTTTTTTGTAAATCTGGATTTGAAATAGATATCCTTCTGGTTAATGACTTGGTCTCTGATTGTGGACCTGAAAATGATGATGAATTTATATTAGCATCTCAAGCTGAAGGGTTCACGTTTCTCTGCTCGGTACAAGTCCAACTTCCTTGTTTTTATGGACACAGCAAGTGCTACAATATTTCTGAAATATGTACTTACAAACTTAATCATTTTCAACATTTAATTCCATGTAGAACTGGCCAACACCTGGTAAACTGTGAAAAATTTGAATGTAACATCATGTACAAATGTCCAGGATATTATTGTGTACCTTGGGCTTACGTATGTGATGGTAAAGGGGACTGTCTGATGAGTATCTAGAACAAAGCTGTGGACAATTCAGAATATGTTCCCATATGTTTAAATGCAAACATTTTCAAAGCTGCATTCATCTTGGAGATGTGTGTGACGGGCAAAAGGATTGCCATGCTAAAGATGATAAATACTTTTGTTCCCGCAAAAATAACCATTGCCCGCCCATGTGTGCGTGTTTGCTTTTTACACTCAGCTGTTACAATGTGAAAAACTATGTAACTTTCTATACTGCTCAACTGCCATATCACACTGTTTATATTGAACACTCAACTAAGGAGTTCACCAATAATATAATTTTGCGATTAAGCAGTACAGATCTAGTTATTTTCAGGACTAATTTCAACAACCTAACATTCATATGTGATACATTGCCCCCGCTTACACATACTCATATCATTGATGTGAGTTTTAATTTGCTTAAGATATTAAAGAATTTTAAGGCCCGTTGTCTATTCAGAAAAGGTGATTCTATCTGAGAGGAAACCCACTACCAATACTATTGTCATTGACAATGGGTTCCCTCTCATAGTGGCACCTGCCAGAAAAAGTGACACTCGACCTGGGTGCACTTGACCTTGCACTCAACTTTTTGAAATAAAAATCTGAAAAGGAATTCAATACAGGTATGACACAACTTTTCAGGGTAGAATTAACCAAGAAGTGCATTAAAGTAACTTTTACAGTGATTTGAAGACTTTTTAGTAAGATTTTCAGTAATTTTTACCTTGTTTTTGGAGACTTCATTACTGCTCCTAAATCTGATTTTCACTCATTTTCAATGAATTTTTTCACACATAAATATTTATCCAAATAACTAATCCTTTGGAAGACAAATAGACAGGTATCCATACAGTATCCATAAAAAAATTCAGACAGAAATCTTTATCCTAAAGGAACTTTCCGTAAGGTTGAAGTTGGCCAATAATCCAAAAATAACTGCCTTGATGTGATCGCCCTGCCGACTGAAAGATAAATGAGACTGGGAAGGCCACTGCTTGGCTCCGTGACTCCATGGCACCTGCCCTTGCTATTGTCTTTGCTTTGCTCCAATGACTTTCTGGCTCATTCTGTCATACTAAAAGGCAACTTTATGTGACTCTCCCCATATAGGCCATTGTGTCTAAGTCCAAAGAAGCCACCTAAGCAATGTTCAAGAAATCTGAACAAAACTCAGTGCAGGGGACTCACAATAGAAAGGCCAGTCAAAGTAAAATTTGTAGTATCTCCGGACCTTAAAAATCTTTAAATTAGATAAAAAAGCCTGGTCAGTCGGGACATTATCAGCTGAGAATTTGTTCGAGGGCCTCTGACCAGATTTTATCCATTACACAAGTACTAGCTGTTTTAGAAATGCCACTAAATTGACGCAAATTAAACTCAATGATAATCAAATTAAGGTCATTAGAAAAAAAGCGTTTAACAGTCTATCTGCCTTAATTGTTCTGTACCTGTCAAACAATAACTTGGCATTTCTTTCACCAAATGTTCTATTTGTAAGACACACACTGTTAACTTTAAAGCTTGATGGCAACAGTCTGGCTGATATATCACCAGTTACGTTAAACAGCCTGAAAGTGGAATTTCTTTTGACTGACCAGTATCACCTGTCCTGTGTACTACAGCAGGATACTAAATGCGTTGTTCAAAGTCCTAGGAACATACCATGCAACAAACTTTTATCTGATACTTCTTCAGAAATTCTATTTTGAGCAATTTGTTTGGCAGTCTTAAGCCTAAATGTCATAAGTTTGATATTTCAGGACGTACTAGGCGGTGGTAAGAGAAAAATTAAGGCCTTCCGAACAATGAGTCTTGCGTTAAACAGTTCGGATTTAATATTTGGATTGTATCTACTTGTAATAATAACAGCAAATTTTTACTTTAGTCAAAGTTTTTCATTTAATGAGTTGAATTGGGAGGCCAGTTTTCCATGTTTTGTAGCTTTTTTTGGTCTGCATTGTTTAGCATGTTTTCACCTTTATGTCATGCCTTTGTATCTTTCTGTAGGTTAATGGTGGTTGTTAATCCAATGGAAACAAAAGTCAAAGATCCCCATTTTGTTTCAAAGATTATTTTTTGCAAGTTATCCTTTGTATTTATGTCAATAATTACCTGTTCTATTCCAGTTAAAATGTTTTGTAATAATTCATTTTCAAATTTTTGCACTCCACTTGTTGTTTCTCCGAAATCTGGAATTTTGTTTTCGGCTGTACTCGTGGCAACATTATCATTCCAAATAATTATACTAATAGTCGTTGGGACAATATACACCTTGTTGTTGAGACAGATGAACAGAAACCAGGAATCCCTAGAGCTATCGAGGTCTAAATCTCATTCTAACGTGACACTTTTTGTTCAAATTATTTTTACAATTGTTGTGAACGCACTCAGTTGGATTCCATGTGGTATCATCAATCTAACAGTTCTAATGACAGATAACGTTTCTCTTCGTATCACGATAATGTCAATTTTATTACCTTCAGTTAATCCACTGATCACTCCAGTTCATTCATTCATCATGTTCATTCTTGTTGTAGTAAGACACAAGTGGGCTCACATGTGAGAAAAGTAATGTGTAAATCCGTACCATTTCAAAATTCTAAAAGTGAAGCCTTTGTGTGCATTAACAGTCAAGTGTTCAAGCTATCTTTTGAGAATTCAAAAGATTATCAAGATTTTGTCTGTAAGTCTGGTGATAATTTTGGCAAGGATACGACATATATCCAGAAATGACTGCATTACTAGCAGTGAGTAAAAAACTTCGTTTTAGGACGTTATGAATCTGTGATCGGTTAATTGGCATTTGTTTTGATTAATCAGCATATCTAAATCTGTTAACTATCTTGATATTAGAAAAACTTTGATCTATGTTTCAAATTAAAACTTAAATTGAGTAATTTTCTAACTACAGTTGTTTTTAAATGTTTCAGATGTTATCTGGCATCTAAATGTTCCAGATGTTATCTGGCATCCTCATTTGATTGGCTGTTAACTGTGTAGCCCTTTCTATGGCGGGTCTATCACATCTCCATGAGGCCAACCATTGCAAAAAAGTATATCCATCACAATAAAACTTTAACTTTAGAAGGTACTAGCCATCCTTTTCCCATTTACGTTAATTTCTAGAGATGGCAGATCTGGTAACTTTATGTTAAAAAGTTTAACAAAATGTTTAATATCTGCCACAGGCTTACTGGTAAATAAATAATATTATTTCAAGACAAATTTTGTCAAGTATATATGGCAGAAATGTCATCAGCAAAATTTTTAGTCTCAGAAAATCAATCACCATAGGATAGTAATCTTTTTCAGACCAATTGAAATTAAAGTTGTCTGAAACCTAACCATCAAAAATGGTAATAATTTTCAGTCAAATGAAGTCCATGGAGGTTTCCTTCCCAAGATCATCAAATTAATTTGAGCGAAAATCTGGTGTGCTATATCCACGAACTAATTTTAACTATTCATTTGAAACTAGTGCACCAAATTTTGCTTTGAATTAATTTATTGATCCTGGGGAATTATCCCAAGGCTTTCAAAGGACTAAAACATCTGGTCAGCTTTCAGATACGAACTTTGATTTTATTTGGTCTTAGCAAATATGATTTTCATTGACCATAAATTAGTTGAAAATGATTTCTCTATGATATTTGGCAAGAAATTCATCTATCAAATAGATGTTTATATATTGGTGAGCTTTTAGCAATTTCAAAATGTTTAGCAAATGTTAAGCTGTGAACAAATTAAACTTTTAATAAATGCTAACCTTTCACCAAATGCTAAACTTTTTAGAGATTCTAATTTTTTCTCTTTCAGTAAATGTGTGAACAACTGGAATCAGTGAAAATGATGACAAATCAGACAGACTTAATTATTTGAAACAGAATTGGCAGATCTGCCAGAATAAGGTTGATGACGAAAAACTCTAGTGCCTCGAGAGGCTATTAGTTAATTATCTTCTGCTGTAACCCATGATAAAAGCTCTTTGTAATCTCCCAATTAGTCTGACATTTCATCAAGAAATCGGACCATCTATTTTGGGAACGATGCATCATGTTTACTAGAAGTATTGGGCCGAGTAAGATACAATCAACGGGCGCTGGTAAGTGGAATGAGGCTTTTCAGAATTCTCGTCTAATTAGATGGATTTACAAAATAAAGTTAATAAGAAATTGACTTTGCCCAGGATTGAACTCAAATCTCTTGCTTAGGTTCTTGCGCCGGTGTCAACCTCTCACTCCAACCATTACGCTGAAAGGGTTCTTCATTTAATTACACAAGCTGAATTATGAAAAAGGTCCACAGCCTTCATTAGGCATCCTTCTAGACTTTACTCAATTCACTGGACACCTGTCCAAAGCCACACAACACAAACATGAGCACCAAAATAAAGTCGACTGTTTCAAAAGTTTTCTCAAAATTTCTTTGAATGTGATCTAATTCTTACAAAAACTGATCTAATTCTGTTTCTGTTTATTATGGCCTGGAAAAGTAGTTTAAATTTTTTGTGGAGAGTGGTCAGAATTTTACGACGTCGATTGAAATCTAAAAATTTGAAAATGGCCGTGTCACTGGATCACCGCTAAGGTACACAATTTGCATAAAGAATGATTTTGATTAAGACAGGAATGTAAATTGTATGCCGAACACCTGTAATTTACATTGATTTACATTGTAAGACCAAGTTTAGACTCTTTTCATATCTCAACATAAATGTCGGTAAAAACAAGACAACATAACATTACAAGGCAATACCAACCACAGCACCCTGTCCTTATCATGCTAAACCAAACCTAGCTGAGGGGAGGGTCACTTGGTTAGGGTGCCCTCCCAGACAGGACCTGACAAAATGTACCCTACTCCCTCCTCCCCTCCCCCAAACAGAATCACAGACACCTATGAAAGCATTACCTTCCCTTATGCTATGTGTGTGATCAGTAATAACAATGACTATCCTCTCTTTATCATTGGTAATAATAGGGGACACTGCGTTGGACGGTTCTCATCGTGCTAAAACGCTGTTAACTTGCACTGAAGGAATTCTGGAAACTACCACGATACATATTATTCAATAATTGAGGGAGGAAAATGTCTATCAAAGGAACTGGCCGCGTTAATCCTTTCCAAATGCTGCTGCACCTGTGTCCAAACATTATCCGCTGCACGGTCCCAACGCGATACCGATATCTGACTCCCTCACCGACAATGGGTTGACCCAAATCCATAATATTTACTTGCGTCCACCTTGAATTTATGCATTCCAAATCCTTTTTTACTGTCTCTAAATGTACTATCGCTCCATATGTGTCTCATTACAAGACACTGAAACATACACACACCTGTACACATAGATTTGTACATTGTAATCAGTATTGTTCTGCGATTCTACACACAACTATAAACATTAGCTTGCTTAACCTCTAACATTTACCGCAGGCAGTCGTCTTCAGAGACCTACACTTCACACAAAGCTAAATGTCAAACAGTCATCCTTCTGCTAAAAGAACCAAAACATGAAAGTTGCCTTTGGCGCAAGCTGTTACTTGTCTTCTAGAGAAAAAGTCGAAATTAATTGTGCACACCACTGGAATATGCCCCCACGCATCTTCACTGCTGTACTGATTAGGTGTTCTTTTGTAGGATCACTGGTACCCGATCTGATTTGGACTTTAGGTGATGCCACTTTTGTTTCAGAGCAAGGGTAGACCCTTCACTTGTGTCACTACAGCAGACCCCTTTTGATCCACTTCATTAACCTTTTCAAGAACTGATGTGGCAAGAACAAATATGACATGTGGGACAGACAGGTATCGTACAAAAATGGAAAAAGAATCCTCAGATTCACTTCTGAGTGCTAAACCTGCCTAACACCTTGGCCTAAATAGGTATCCTGCTGCTCCTCTTATCAGTGAGAAGGCTCACATTCAAAACATGCAAAAGCACACCAGGTCTTATTGTTATTGAAAAGTTAGCTGTCTTTGTTCCCCTCATAGCTTGCTTGATTACAAAACAATACATATATCATCATAGATCATCTACTTGAAGTTGGTGAATCTGAATAAAATGAAGGGTATAGAACAGAATGTTTTACTTTTCCAATTAATTTGTTAAACGTAACGTCAGTGCCAATCAAATGAAATTCCTTTCTCAGGCATGGCTGAATTTTTTTTTACTAACAAGACAAACAAGGCCCCCGTCCCTGTTTTACCTGCTTAGGGTGGGAGGAGGGTCCACCTTGAACTTGGTCCCTTCCCTATCTGGGACCTACACTCTCCCACCTTAGGCCTGAGTCCCCCCCGGACCTACCCCCTCCCTCCGTGGACAGACAAACATGACTGAAAACATTTCCTTCCGTCTTAATTCTTACGCGGTCTACAATAAAGTTGCATTTTATTTTAATTTAATGTATTTTACTCAATGGCCACTTTTTAGATTCATTCTCAACACCCACCCTAGCTTTCCACCCAATTATTAGTACGCTTACATCCCCTCAAAATATTTTTTGTGGAATGCGTTTTTGGGTCGGGAAATAAATCCTCAAAGTAAATTTTTTATCTTGTTCATTCCTATCATTTGCTTCTTTTCAATTTATAAATATAGAATAGTGCCTCTGTAGGGTAAACAACTAGGTTAGACCCAACAGGTGTTCTTTATTCCATTCACACTCTTTATTTCCATGACCACATGTATGTCCATTGGAGAATTTTAATATAAGATGACGCTCGTTTGTTTACAAAATACCTTGGTTACGTGAACTCACTTTATCTAGTAATGATTATTGTGTAAAACATCATTCGATTTTTTATCCACCACTTTGTTGAGATCGTCAGAATCAAATAGATTTTTCAGGTATTCAAAAGAAATTATACAGAGCATGACTTAACAAGGGTTTGATTGTCTAAGACCGGCAAGGCATGACAGATTAGGAGCCACTTTTCAGACCATTGCTTTTTGAAAATCTACAAATATCACAGCTGTCTCACGACTCTCTCTCAAAATCTCTGTGGAGTTTGAATTTTGGTAAATTTACTCAATTAAAATTAATTTTTGGAAGAATGGAAGATATGTCTAATATCTCTTGATAATGATACAATTTAGACTACTGTTCAGCAACTGCCCCAAAACAGTCCAAACCAGTTGAACGGATCAATTGTGACAGAGATTGATCTAATTCTGATTTAAAAAACAAATCAAATTCTCACAAAAACTGATTTGTCATTTGAAGGATCAATAAAGTAGCCAGGATCTTTTGGTAGACAATAGTCAGTGAGACACTTGAATAACAGTCCTAAATTCCTGAAGTTCCTGCAAGGTGTAGAAAAACGGTTTTTAACAAGTTCGGAATTTCCGGTTTAAAGCCTGAGTAAATTCACAATATGATTTCATAGTGTATCTTGTCGTAGGCAGATACAACTCAATTGGATTAATTTCCATTTTGCTCATATTGTATGTATGTATTACTACCACCTACGTAGCTTTCAAAATAGAGTCAGTAATGTGATCAACAAAACATGCGTATGGCTTCAAAGAAATCTAATCTGGGCTCTTCAGGCAGGTTTATATAATTTCACGTGATTTTATGAGGACTGTATGTGGCACCTTTCATGTAACATTAGCTATGCGGAGGTTTATAATTGCAATGGCCTTAATTATATATTATAAAAAAATTCCTCTCTCGTTGCCTACGCTGAGAGAAAAAAAGTTTACTGATGTAAAATGAACCCTTTGGGTTGTTCAAACATTGCAAGATGAATTAAAGCATACTTCCTTAAAGTCATAAAGAAAGGAGTATGAAAAACTGGAAATATTTGCTCACAACCAGCAATGTCATTGTTTCTTTCAGTTCTTGAACTCAGGTTGTTCCTGAGATCTCTCTATGAATGTGCGCCTAAAAACCGGCTAGTGTTGAAATAAAAATTGCCCCCAGTGGGGTTTGAACCAACAACCTCTGAATCATCACTCTAATACTCTACCAACTGAGCTAGGCAGGAGTTTGTTGTTCAGGAGATTTCTGAAGTGAGCCTTGTTTCATGCATTACTTCACATGTTGGACTTTGTTCATTTCTAGAATCAATAGAGCATGACTTTATAAAGGCCTTAATGATTCAAGCAGACAACCAAATAGTGACTTAGTTCAGTTGGCAGAGCATTAGAGTGATGATCCGGAGGTTATGCGTTCAAACCCCACTGGGGTAATTTTTGACAAAATCTATTTTGTTCTGTGTAACTTTAGATCTGTCAGATAATCTGACAGAAATGCGTATCGTGAAAATCCTGATTGTGCACGAACAAAAAGGGCCCGTGCAGATGATTGGACAGTCGAATTTCTGACCATTGCTTTTCATGGCATTACTCAGTTGAAGGACGGGATTCGACTACACTTTAATGTCCTTCTCCTGGTGTATATTTTACCCAGGACGATAGTTCCCCCTACTGCAAACCCTCAGAGAACAAGGCAAGTTCAGTACATAATCTCTTGCATGGTCAGTGATGTGAAGACAAAGAGGAGAAAAACAAAACTTTTTCTTGCTGAACTATCAATCAACACAAGTAGTATGACTCCATGTTGTTACTGTAAATAGAGAGACTGACGACGGGTACTCATCGTGACATGAAACGTGAGCTGAACACTAAACCGGCTTACAGGGCTATTTTTACTCCCGATATTCATTCCACACCTTTGGAATAGGATTATTTCTGGGAAACAGTTTTGTGAGAAGGAGAGTGTAAAAACATACCGAGTAGTCACTTGCAGTGTGCTGTCAATTCGAGATCCTGCTAAGGCGAGAATTTTATAACAGTTTTGTGGCACGTTTAAGATGTATCTCAGGTAAAACTATGTGTGAACAACGAATGCCGGTGAAATGTTTTCATTCACCCCCTCCCCCATTCGTACGAAATCAGAAATTGAAAATATTTGCAAAATTTGTGCTGTAGCTATGCCTTCTGTACGTTTTCACAACTAATTGTTAAAATACCCGAAAAATATACCTGATTTACACAAACATTCAGTCTTACATTACTGAACAATATTTGGTATAAAACTGAAATGTAAAATTCAGCAGCTGTCACATCCTGATAAGTTTTTGAACTAAATGTAAAAACTACATAACACTTCAGAAACCGATACCTTAAAATTTAATATTTTTCACATCATGTGAAAAGTTTTATATACATTTAAAGCAAACATACACATATCAAAGGAGAAATTAAGACACTCAAAAGTTTAATCATAGAATTATATGAATTATATTTTGGCAACTGAATTTTCATTGAATACGATCTCCTGTTTATATTTCAGTAAAAATGCTGTTACTCGAGCAAAAACCATTAAATATATCAGGCTAAACATCTTATTTAAACCGGAATACTTCCAACAGGATTTCAGTAATTATCTCGCTTCAGGAAAATTTATTTCATTTGATTTTATGATGGTTGCATGTTGGTGCCTGTCCTGTAGCATTGGCTATGTGTGAAGGTTTATGTAATTACAGTTGGCTCCACTATCTGCACTCGCACCTCTCCAGAACACACAAGGGCTTAAGTGGTCGCACTTAAATAAAAATTATACAGTAATTCCTCTTATATCAATGGATTTAAATTTACTGTGTAACTGATATGTCAATGTAACGGCGAAGGTTTCCACCGTCGGGTCTCTGGGCAGGTCTGGATCCACTAGGTTTTAGCGTCTTCATAGAATTATGAATTTGCTACCCATCAGCATTTGTGGACCAAACCAAGAAGAGTGTGGTCATGGGAAGACAGCATCCAACCGAGGCTGCTAAAAAGAAGGATTTTCTCCATGCATTTTCCATGGGAAACATCCTGCCTTGCCTCAAATATGTTGGTATGTGTCTTTACTCAACTTGAACCTTCTCCAAAATTGCCACAGATGCTCCAGGATAGATTTGCCATAAATTCTGTCTGGAATGACCTAGTCACCCCCCCCCCCCACCCCCTGCAGTACCCAGTGTACTGTGAAGTGGTATCTCCCACTGACCAGTTAAAGCCTCGGTCCATGTGTAGTCAGTCAACCAGTGAGCATGTTAAAATAGAAAATTAACCAATTTGAAGGAAAATGCAACTAAATTCCAGGTATTTTGAGTTTATTTCTGCATAATATCATTCAATATTGTCAATGTAACAAACATTCTTGGTATTTTTAGTAAAAATTCTAATTTCTCTGTAGGTATCAAACTACCATGACTTAGCTCTGTTATTGCAAATGTCAAATATTGCAAGACAAGCATGCTCATTTGTAGGTTTAATAAATTTAGGTACTTTCTGGTCATTTCAGTCATTTCCTGGGGTCTCATTCAGTTGTGTACTCCAGGAGCTCCTGCTCACTACATGTGATGGGGCCTAGTCTCTGGGGAGGTGAAGAGTCATTTCAGTCATTTTCATGTGTTTAAATGCCTTGTTCTAAACAATACTATGCAGAATCTTGTCATTTATGATATTTTCTCCCATAAATGTCAAGATTTCCCTTAAAATAACAGCTGTTCGTGTGAATCTGTATGTGAGAGGATGTTTGTATGCCATTCTTTTAGCTCTGCAAATGTTCATAGTAATTCACACAGTTTTGGGGTTATTTTCCAGTTATTTTGGATCTTCAAGTGGGAAAGGCAAATTTGGGGTAATATTCCAAATTTTAGACTTCACTCTATTTGGCATGTAATTCCATCAATAAATTCAAGGTACCTTGAAGGTATTTCATTAGTTTCTTGTTTTGTTCACACCCTATTGGTATCAGTGTCAATCAGCGTTTACACCAAAATTCTCTCCTTTTTGAGTGGGGTGATTTCAAAAGTGGAAAGATTCAAGTTGTGTCATATAATTCCCAGGTTATTTCCCGCCAAAATGTGCAAATCACATCTGTTCTAACCGATTTCATGAAAAGACTTTGATATAGGCCTTTCACTGACTGGCTCAAAAGAAATTATATGGATAACCTCTTTCTCTGATACTGGAAACTAATGTAAGCAATTTTTTTCACAAAAAGCACAAAGGCGGTATTATTGACGTCTTTGGCTTTACTATGGTCAATCTTTACTCTAATATGTATCATATATGCGTGAAAATATATATAGTTTTTTGTCCTCAACCGTATTTTGGCAAATCAGGCAACTTTGTGGTAAAAATTGAAGTTCATGTTTTTTATGCCATAGTAATTCAGATTTGAATTATAAAATATGAAGAATGAATTCCTTGGCTCTAAGAATATACCAACTTTATACAGAATTATGAATCTAATTAGCAAAAGATTAATTTAAGATATATATAACTTAACCTTAGGCTTTTAAGTTCTGTTAGTTATTTAACACAGGGTTGGTTTGATCTACCAGAATAAGGTTGAGGACGAAAACCTCGATTATATTTGTTTGCTATGTCTATTTTTAGAGTAGATGGATTTGTAAGCCATTGAGAAATTACAAAAATGGTCTGAGTCAAGAAAGAGTTTCAGAATCAATCTCTGTCCCCCGTACACACCGAAATTCGTGCGAGGCTTCTATTGTTGTGATGTCCATCTCTATTTCCACACAACATCCCATTTGAATGTGTGTTCAAACATTGGTCACCTGGTATAACGTTCACCACTTCATAGATCTAATTTAATTTTTAGAGTAATGAAATTAATTTTGTATATTTTGGTCGATATTTTAAGTGAAAACATGTAACATAACCGTTATGAAAGAGACACTTTTAGACATAAATCAGAAAATATGGATTGCTTCAGGTTGCAGTACAGATCTATGGTCATGTTTTTTTTTTCTCATCAATAACAACACAAACAAAACAAATTTTCCCTAATGTTATCTAGAATATGTACACATGATATTTAGGAGGAAGATAGAGTTACGGAAGACCTGTGTTTTTCGCCTCAGACGGAATATTGCTGTCGTTTTTGTGCGTGGGCGGCTTCAGTTAACTGTCAAATCAATAGCAATTTACATTCACTTAGGACTCCATTTACTTTGTATCGTCTGCATTGCTTTACCTACCGTTTGCAGCCGACATCAGCATGAAGCACTGAGTTTAGATTACATGTACAAGGCAACCATTTAACCGAGTGCGTATACTGAAACGAGGCATTTGCAAATAACACAATTCTGACATTTCTGTACAAAATTAACAAAAAGTCTCAGTAAAAAACAAAGTTGCCTCCAGTAGGTTTATCCAACTGTGCCAATCTGCTGTCAGGCTCGAACTTTCAAGACCCCGATGTTTCTATTGATTCTAGAAATGATCCAAGTCCAAAGAGTGGTGCATGAAAGAAAATTCAGTTCCAAGATCTCCTACATAACATATGCCTGTTTAGCACAGTTGGATAACTGACCAAGTGATGGTCAGTTGTGGGTTCAATTCCGAATAAAGGCAACTTTATTTTTTGGTGAAACTTCTCAAAACCTCTCGATGTACAAACATGTCAAATTCCGTTACAAATATGGTCGGATCATAGATCAGGAGCTCCAAAAACTAACTACGAAGAGTCTTTTAAAATTTTTCTAACATATCTATCAAATTTTTGTACAGCACTGCCGAATTAGCAAATTCAGTCATACTCAGTTAAATTTTTATAAGTTTGTCAGATGTTATAGATACTTACAATTGATCTCTGAAAATGACTTATGGTTCTAGTGGTGTTCAAGGACTGAAAAAAGACATCTGCAGCCTTGTATATAAGGTTGAAATCAACTTGAAATGAATATGACATGAACAGATTATTTCCAGTGTTTTTTGGAAAACACAAAAAATTAATTTTTTATGAAAATGAATGAAGATAAACAGAGCTTTCATAGGAACTCTTTAATATATCACTTGCAAGCATAGAAAAATTTATGAAATAATTACCATATAGTGAAATCTATAGTAAAGCTAGTAATATGATGATGGGTAAGAGAAAGTTGCTTTTATTTCCATCAACTATGTGCAAATAAACTCAATACATATATGGAGTTGTTCCATCACACTCACAATTCTCTGTATGTAGGGTCAATTTAAATGAATGGCCATTTCCATTTGTGCAATCATCTATATTTTTGCAATCAATTGTGTTTCACCCCCTCTCCCTCCCGGATGGCCTGATGTCAGAATCAAACTGTCTGTATTATCTGATTGTGGCCTATTTTGTAGTTTTATAAGTTATGCTTACTGAAATGTGTGTTTCGTTGGTGCCTCTTCTGTTTTTCACACCAGTCACTATTGTTCTCTGGTCAGACACACTCTTTTCTGAAATTGTCACTGAACACCATGGCGCATGAATGAGGCTATTGTAAAGAAGACATGGCCGCCGCGGCGCGTTTCTGACTATCTGTACCGAGTTGCATTTCAATCAATTCAAACACCATGCTAATTCCCTTGTCCAACGACATGGGTCATGGGATAGGAAGCTTCACAGTTGCTTCAAACATGGCAGGATCGAATGGGACAAGGGGGACATTGCAGTTACATCCATAAAGTCATTCATCAAAATAATGCTTCAAAACAAACAAGTTTTGTTACACATCACAACAACTTCAAGTGTTCCTTCTTATTCCCAAGCCTTCAGACGTTTACGCCACAAAAATCTTTGCAGCTATTGACAACGTATCAAAACATAACGTGTGTAATCTTTATGCTCATTTCAGAGACCATTTGGGACAATTAATATGTGGAGCTGCCTTGTGCATAAACAGAGAAGCTATCAAAGAGCCATCAGTTGTTGGGTTCTTGTTCTGGCAGAGAACTTTATGTGGAATGAAGCAGCTACTTTAGTCTCACCACGCCGTTCACTCACGCAGTCCTATTGTGCCACTTCCAACTCCACGACCTTCGTTGAAGCAGCTCATAGAGGAGAATGAATGAAAATAGATAAATTGACCAACAATCGAGATTGGATGTAGTAAATGGTCAAAATCAAAGACAAGAAATCTACAGTATTACACCGAAATGGCGGAAATAGTGAAGATGGTACTGTAGAACCGGATATAAAAGATTTAAACTGGACGAGCAATAATGAATCACCATTTCAACGTTTCACTTGAACAGATTTAATATTTTTCAAAATGTTACGTACTCAAGGCTTCTCCTTGGCAACAAGGATAACAACACCTACGAGAAATAAGAATCAAACAAAGAAATAGTGTAGTAAGTTTTGAATCAGAAACAAAATATTTCTACGGTTGCATTCAAGGACGATGGATACCAAACGCGTGTTCGGTGATATTTACTATAAGCGGATTCCACGCAAAAACTCCAGGGAAATTTTACTAATAGACCCCGACAAACAGTATTTTGCGGATAACTACTCCTGTTGGCCCCCACCCATTTTTATACCAACAGTTACCTTTCTAGAGGTAAGTTTATTCCTTGCTTTCTTCTGGTCTATTGTTTCATTCAAAAACTATAAAATGTGTTGTCGATTGAGCTAAATAAATACGAAACGTACAAATATCCATGAGCAAGCTTTGTGTTAAACTTCCTACAGAACTGTGCTGACCGAATCCAAAGAGTCCATTGATTTCTCCACCTGACGTTCCAGGTGGATCAGTCCCCTTCTTATTGCTCCATTATTTTCATTAAAAGTTTTGTTGTACATTTCAAATGATCAATTTAAAATGTGAATGGTGTCATACATCCGTCGGGACGCAAGATAGTTGATAACAATAGGATGCCTAAAATGTGCTCGTTTTCTTTAGGTTCAGTTGCAGTTTAAAGATCACAATACAGGCTTGAAAATGGAAAGCCATTTCCTCATAACATGGATAAGAGACATATTGGGGTGGTGTGGCAATGGTCACGCTTTTAAATTTAATTGCTCCCCTTGGTGAGCAGTTGTGCGCAAATGTAATACTGGGTGAAGATAAGAAACCACGCCTTCAGAGTAATTGTGGATTCTGTAAGATACATGCTCTAAGCTCCTTACATTCATATTACCTGCTCCTAATACAGCCACAATATTAATAATATTGAGTTTTTGCTATCTGCTTCTGAAGATGATGTCATGACTAATTAATGTTCGTCTATTCAATAGTTGATCTCCTGAACAAGATCCGCACATCATGAAAATTATACTCTGTGTAACCTGCAACAAAAATACTCCCGGCAATCCCTATATTTTTATTATTTTTTTCCTGTATACATTTTTGCTACTATTATTAATTGTAGTACGATTAGCACTGAGTTGTATCAAAAATTGAGTGATGCATGCATTTTCTGGTAAATTCCCAAATATGCAATAAACCAGTTTAAATTATTAGTTTTTATCACTCTAAAAATTACTCTGTAGCATTGATTGATGGCAGATACTCACAGATTAGATATAGAAAGAAAATTGAGCTCAACATTTGCTCAAGGACATTTTGTTTCTTATTTACTGCTTAAATGCTGCAGCTTCAAAATATGGACATAAAGTGGAAACCTCTAAATAGCCGTACTGTGTACATTATGCTGAAAGAAATATCTGCCACAACTTACGTCAACAATATATAAGTATATATGTTTTACATACATCGTATTTAGACTCGTAGATGAACATTTATTCGTCATCATCAATAAAAGCACATTATTTCTTACTACTACGGCTGCTGCTTCTGAAAAAAGGAAAACAATCGCGTCACTTTGAGACCGTAAGCCCAAGGCCAAGGCACGCAGATGCTGCTAATACATACGTGAACACTAATGAAGTACGTCACAGAACGTAAGAGCTTCATGCGATTGTGCTGAATGACTTTACACAATAAACGACACCTACGAATAATGAGCTCTAACTATATTGAATACGGCTATGTAGCAATCTACATATATGGTGGGTGCGTAGGCGGCTTCTATATTGAGCTGCTTCGCTTTGTTACATACAACATCAGAGAGTTAAACGACATAAAGAGCCGCCTGCAGTAGTCGCAGCAGTTACAGCAGTTGCAGGGGATTCATCAGTCGAGTTGATGTCTTTGAAAATTGATAGATCTAGGGAGTTTTGGCAGTGCTTTTGAGTGTAGTGCACATTTGATATTTAAGTGTAGGTGGGAGGAAATCTATGTATTTTTTTTCATTTTGCCAACTTTTGGTTAATATTACCAAATGAGGAAGAAACAAAGCGTCGCATCTTATTTTCTCAAAAGACAAATATTAATCCCAAAACGAATAGAAAGATAATATTGAACATATTGAAGTATGCTAACACGCTAAATGATAATATCAATCTAAAACCTAATTCTCTAATTTGTACATATTAAATTTGAAACTGAAATTCAACCGCAATCACAATACAATGGGGCTGGTCTATTTTTCTCAATAAAAATGGATTCATTAATATTTATTAATTCGATGCATTCTATTGGGCCATCATGTCATCATCACTTGTGGATGTTTTAGAATTTGTTTACTTGTGTTTCATGTCTGTCATATCCCCTTCCGAAAAACTGAAATTGATCGCATATTATTATATACTGTTCCAACCGGTCATTTCATGTATGTCCCGAAAGTAACCACGGGTCGTATTCATGACCAAGGTGCCTGGAACAATCTGATGGCTCCACAACCATTAATAAGATATCAATAGGATAAATGGCACCTTGAGTTACTTAAGAAATAGAAAACCACACATTACAATTCGTCATCAACTTGTGCCTGTCACAAGGCTTTTTTCACTATATTTACATATTTTCTTGATCGTCAGCAATATCTGACATTTGAACATAATATTTTACATATTTGACACAAAAGCAAGAACACATTTTTGGTGTAAATTGTAAATGTTAGATAGAACAAATACTGCACATTTCAACTATTTGCAACTTATGGTGAAAAGTCTTCAGCTTGTGCCGGACACAAACCACGGTGGTGGTTTTTAAACCATTGGACTGTTTGATCTCAACTGATCCTCAAAACACCAGATGTCATGATTCAAATTGAAAAAGAATATACCAACTTATTGTGCTAAAAGAATTTATGTTCTTGCGCCTCGATCACGAGAAAGAAACAGAAATATGAAAACATCACAATAGAGGATGGATAAGTTTCATGAGTCATGTGTTGGTTTGAAAATAAGAGTTTACATGTATTAAGATTAATGAACTCGTGGAATTACTTCGCCAAATCAGAATTTCCAAGTATTAAAAACTGCCCACTCCCACATCAACATCAAATTATTGCGAGTGTTTCTATGAATGTGATTAAGTGCTAAAATAAATACTGTCCAAACCCAAATGGATTGGTCTGCTCCCTCATTGATGCACCGGGTGCATTGCAATGCCTGTGTTGTTGTACCCAAAATATCAGTGTTATTTTGGGTTGCACTCAATTTAGATGTGGACCTTTACAAAAACAATTAAGTGACATCACTTTCAAGTAAAACAATATCTTTTAATCAAAATGCAATCTGAAAACCAGATAAAAAGTTTAAAAGAAGTGTGAAAGAACATGAAATAAGTAACAATTCTGATGATGAAAGGTTCATTGAATTAAATAGAGTTGAAAAGTATGAAATTCTAATAGGTCTCAAGAAGGACAGTACAAACAAAGCTACATCTGTTCGCATGAATTTACTTTGACTTTACTAACAACAGAAAAACAAAGGCATCTTCAAGGAAATATCACACAGTGATATTTATTTGAACATTTATGATATCTCCCATTTAGAAGTAATATTTTACATACTTGACCCTGAAACAAGCCAAAATTTTAGGTGTAATTAATAAATATTGCAGTACCCAGATGGAACAAATATGACACTGTTCACATTTCAACTCTTTTCAATTAATAGTCATGAATCATCAGCTTGTGTCAAACTCAAACCATTCGTTCCATGAGAATATAACCCGTGAAGGAGATTCTCAGATTTGTTTCTCATTTCAGATCCTGCTGTGAATTTTTTCGTTTTACTATTTTTAGACATGCTTTTACTTATACAACACGATTCAGTCTGGAGACTTGACCCTGACTGGTTCTATTCCCGCCAACAGTTTACTCATCTACCGTCCAGACAAAAGAATCCAGATCTGGAGATTCATTCTTTATATGTTCCTACATGCTGGGTAAGTAGTCCATCTGCCTGTTGGATCCCGTCCCGACGAGTTCTAGCTATGAGTAAAAGAGAATAAGTAGAATTTGATAGCATTGGGGACAAAAACGTAATTTTGTAATTTCAATCTGTGTGAATTTCAAAATAGAAACTCAAAATGCCTTATTTTCAATAAATGCAAGTCAAACCTGTGTCATTTATTGTGTAATCACGTGCATTATTTGCATTCTCATCAATTATACCCTGGATTCTCATCCTTTGTTACAAAGAACAGAGAATATGGCTTGGAATTAGGGACAATCAAAGACAGAATATTGGACATTACAAATAATACGTGTGCTTGAACAAATTAGGTTTAACTATATTTAAAGAATATAATGTATTTTGAGATTCTATTTTGAAATTCACTCAAAACAGGTTGTGGAAGATGTTATAACTATTAATCACTCAACATGATACCATATGGATAGGAATACTTGTGCAGCAAAAATCTATAAACAGAGTTATTCGCACCGAGAGTTCATCAAATATACATGGTATATGATATTCTGAATCGTGTCTAATGTGATTGGACAATTTCACAGTGACAGTGGACTAACGCTGGTCACATCAGGCATGAGTGACGTAACAAATTTTCATTCCTTGGAATAAACTATAATTTTGCCTTTGATGAACATGTTCACAGAATTTGTGGTTTTCATCTTAAAAAATGTTATCTCAAGAAAGAAATAATAACAATTGAGTTTTTCCTTTTAAAAATTGTCTCCCAAATTTGTTAATTTATTTTGCAACCAGTATTTGCAAATATGTAATACAAGTACTAATAATAATAGTACTGGTATATTGAAATCATTCCACGTGTATTTACTACACAGCTAAAACATTACTCATATTTTCATAACTCTGGACTAATTTGACAAATGTAACTGATCAAAAACGGGAAAACTAGAACAAAAGTCCTGAAAATTTCTTGTTCACCAAAATCTTGTACTGTGATGGTGACAATGCAGCCAATTAGTTAGTTTAGAAATATAGCAACGGTAAATGTTTCTTCCGAATTCAAGAAGAACGGCCAGCAAAATGACAAGCACAAACGTGAGTGATGCACTTAGTGTGTAATAGCCTTTGTAAAATCTGTCTTATTACTCTAGCGTTGGTAACATTAATATCGGTGTATGTTTAACATGATGGAACAAATTGTATATGGTTCGTGACAATACAAGTGTATGAGTATCCCACGCACTGGGATGAGCAGACGTGGTGTTTTTAAACTGAAGCTTTTTTTTCATTGGGAATCTTATATAATGCCTGAAATGTTTTGTGATACTAAAAAGTATTATCCTTATAATTTCTACACGAATGTGAACCATTAAGTCTGTGTGCGTGGCAGATTGACTGAGAGAGCTGACAACGAAGGCAATTTCAATTACATTAACGTCTCCATAAGCAATGCTTTTGGAAGGGCACCATCGTAGTCCTAAAAATATCTAACTAAATTATACAGACATTTCTGAAACGACGATGTCGAATGTTCCTCCTTGGTTGCATGTTGAAAGAAAGAAACATGTTGCTGAAATGGTAAAATGAATATTGTTGCGTTGGCAGCTACGAGAGGAGCCTCAACAATGTAACAAAATGTACATTAACATACTGAGTTAAGTTCAGAAATTCCGTGTTATTTAGGAAATCAGAAAATACATTCAGCATCTTACAAAGGTCGTCCATGGTGGTCCCAGTTGGCTCAGGGATGCCTCAGATATTTGCAGATTTCCAGCACAGTACATGGTGAAGACCCACTTCCTGTTGGAAAATCCGTGAATATCAGATCCATCCTTAGATACACTGGGAAAATTCCAACCTAGGTCCGATCACCCTGAAATAAAATATAATTGTGCAATACTATTTTTGGGACAAATGTCTTCTCTATTTTTTTAAGCTTCAAAGTATGTTTTCTTATAGACAGTCATTGTAAAAGCCTGAACGTATTTTCTGACCTCGTCAAAGTGAACTTGATTAAAGGATGGCAGGTACACAATCGTGCAAATTTTAAAGTGTCCGTATGGATGACTGGGCAGTCACATTTCTGATAAATTTAAGCGATCTGCTTATTTGAATTCTTTTAGTTGGGTGCACCTATTCTTTAATATGATGGTGCAGATAGTGGTGGGTGTACCGCTAGAGATGGTACATGGATCGTGCAGGATTGCTGCAATCTACATGGCAGGAATATTGGCAGGTATCACTGATAAGTTTAGAATATATTTAAAATTCAAGAATTAGAATACCGCAGTATTTTAGTAACGGGCGGTGCTGTTACAACCATATGATGCAAAATGTTCCCTTCAGAATGAATTCAGTGACTGTTTTCAGCACTTTCCATAAGAAGTAAATTTTACACTGATTGCTTTCTCTTCTGGTAATGTTTTCAAAGTCACAAAATGTTTTCCACGTGAGACCTTGAGGGTACCATTATTTTTTATTTCTGTTCTTTCTGCAGGATCCTTGGGAACCAGTGTGTTTGACATGAACGCTGTGTTGGTTGGGGCGTCTGGAGGGGTGTACGCTTTGTTAGCAGCGCATGTCGCCAACATACTCTTGGTAAGCTGAGCACATATGGTCCCAGCAAGGAATTAATGTTATTTCGAATGGTCTGATTTCTACATGCTAAAAATACCACAATGGCCATTTTCTGGAATCATTTTACATTTTGTTGCGAATTCAGTAAACTTTAAGTTAAAGTTACATGTTTTCCTTTTTTGAATTATCTCCAAATGTCACGATAAAATGAAACGTGAACCGCATTAACTGTTTGCAATCGCTGTACCCAGTATCAAGGACTAAGCTACTTATCTCTGCCAGTATCGACCTTGTACATTTCTATGGATTTTCTTTTACAAAAACATTTACGTCAAACATCAAATTTTGGCGGCTGCCAAAAAAGAGACTTTTTACTTTTTTCTTTTCAGAATTACTGTGAAATGGAATTAGGTGTTTTGAAAATTATGGCAGTTTTAGTCATAGGTATGCTCAGAATATGTATTTTTGTAAGACAAAAATAAACGCTTTTACTTTAATCTGGGGTTTTCTTTCCAAATTTATATCACCAATTTGTAAAGATAAAGTAATTCATATAACATGTGAATGAATCTGAATTTTACATATGAATGTTCAAAGGTTGACCTGTCAGGTAGATCTGTCGAATTTAGTAGAACACTCTGACTAGACGAAAATAAAAAGGAACAGAAGACGCTGGCGGAATAATGAGCAAGTTTCCGCTTGAAGAATATTTTTTTATTTGGTTTGATTTTGAGCAGCTGGAGCAGATCTAGGTTTTAGTGTGTGGGACAGATACACGAGTGATGAGGACCACCCTCCAGTGGCTTACGTATCACATCTAGTAGGTGTTCTAGCGGGACTTACGGTGGGACTACTTGTTCTAAAGACATTTGAACAAAAACTACATGCACAGATATTATGGTGGATCGCTCTTGTAGTGTCCACTCTATGTACGACGTTTGCTGTATTATGGAATATATTTTATTACTGAATAGTCTATTTTATACAATTGTTACCATACGTGATGTTAATAAACTATCTTAAATATTTCTCATGTTTGCGTACAATATTTCAAACTGATTTTTTAAGAGTTTTTGAAAAAGTAGTTTCTTCAAGGCAAACTATGAGACTTTTCTCTGTTGGCAGCACATCACTAATTTAGACTTCTCATACAGAGACCCCGTTCCTTCAAAAGACGTAAGTTGCCATTGACAGCTTAATAACTGTTGGCAATTCAGTACAAAGTGGTGCGTGTTTAGGTAAATTGACAGCCACATATAAATAGGTTTTTATCGATCGACCGACAGAAATAGCCCAGGAAAAGTGGATTTATCGATCTTGGATCTAAATTTAGACGTATGAAGTTGGAGTTAGCATGAAGTGTTAACACTGAAGGGGTTTAGTCCTGCAACTACAAAAGAGCCTGCATGGAATTTGACAAAAATTGATTCTAATGAATAGCAGGATGTGGAAAAGTAATAAAAAATGAGCTAACATGGAAATGGACAAAAATCGGGAATAGAATTTTTGCTTCTCGCTAATAACAATTGCAGAACCTGTTTAGTGCAATGGTTTTTCAGGACCCCAGTGGCAAATTTGCCCATTTACCTGACTACGTTGCAATAGTTCATCTAAAGGGGTTTAGGAAGGGATAAATGTTGTTATTTATGATAAAAATAACCTAATAAACTATCTGCACATAACAATCTCCGAAATATTTCTGTGATTTATTCTAATACGACCTACTTTCTCAGGCAATGAAAATGCAGCATTGCCAGACTTTCCGAGCTATTCTAACACGTCGATGCCTTTTGGACTACCTCAGACCAAGATTGTTACATAAATATTATTTGGACCAACCCAGATCCCATATCTTTGAGCCAACCCAAAGTGGGTGGGCTGGGTTGAGGCCAACCCAGACCATTGCCAAGGGTAACCAAAAGGGCAGCCTGAAAAGTGGAAACAACATGTTAAGACAGTAAATTCAAGCAAAGAATAGGAACATTTACCTTGTAGATTGGACTGGGGTTGCCTCGGGGTGACCCAGCCCTTGGTGTGAATCTTAGACACAAACCTTGGGCTAGGTTACCACCACTCCAACCTTGGTCTAAGGCAACCCAGACCTCCGACACAGTAAAAGTTCCTAAAACAAAGACTGACCTGTCTTGGTTGAGGCCACCTCAACTGGTTGCTATGTGCAGTGGCAGATCTAAGGGGAATGCTGGGGAAGCAGCCCTCTCTTTGAGCAAAATTCTTCATTTTCATGCAATGTTTGGAAAGAATTGGCCAAATAATAGGTTGGCACCCCAGGGGTTGGCTCCGCCCATCTGGGGAAACCTGGATCTGCCACTGATGTGGTCATTTTGGGTAGTCCTATGAGCCTCACATGGATTAAAGAATTTCATTTGTGCTGGATTGCCATCCTTGGATTTGAAGTGTTGCTTGACTTTGTGTTCCTTTTGACTTCCTTTTATATGCTAGTTCAGTCTGTTGATGTCCGAAAAGGTTTATTTGAGCTACCTGTTGGTTCCTTTATTTGTTTGATGTGTCAAGCTGTAGTCTTGCCAGATTCCAACTTCTTTGCCAACTGACCCACCTTACTAGCTGGGTATTGCTCTAGGTCAGCACAACCTTCATTCAGTGTCTTTGATACAAACTCTTTATCCTTCAAGTAGAACCAAAAGATGTCCCTTTGCAAGATACTGGCAGTTTCTGAACTCCAGGTACTTGCAAAGATTGTCCAATCAGGCTTTCACTTTATTTGACTGTGGTTTGCAGAAGTTCTCACACTTAGTCCACAATGTTTCTGAGGTAATATCACTTTTGGTTAAACACTCCACGATAATAGTAAGTCCATTCCATCATTACCTGACCACCAGATGAGTTTCTTGTACTGCCTAGTCTCTGATGGAGCAATAAGTTCACGATACAAAATGTTCTCACACTTCACTTTCCATTTAAGGAACCATTGATACAAGCTATCATTGATGGTCCAATCCTTCTTGAGACCTTCAATCCATCCTTAAGTATACTGGAAAAATTCGAATGTAGGTCAGCTCTCCCTTATGTAAAATATAATTGTAGAATATTATTATCTGGACAAATAATCTTAATTTTTTCTTCATATCCTTCCAAATGTATTTTTCACAGATAACAATTGTATTTCCTGATCTCCTCAAAATTACACGGATTTTCTGAAATTTAATCAGGGTGAATAAACAAACCTATGCACTGTAGTCAATGCTTGGGGAATCAAAGTATATGTTTAAAAGATTAAATTGTTGAAGCATATATTTATGAACAACGTGGCGCGGGAAATCGAGTTCTTGCACTGTTACTTGCGCTTTACTTGCACTGCTAACACCTACATCGGGCAAAACTGAAAGATTATTAATGATACTAATGTTTACGGCAGCGGAAACTGAATCATTTCTTTATATTAGTTCTTACGTCTTAGGGGACATTATGAATAATATTGGACAATATCTTTGTTTCCATCTTAGGACTGAAACAGTTTTTGAAAAAAAAACATGTCCGTTCTTTAAGACCCATTCATTAAAATATGTATAATTGTTTACGGCAGTGATGCCGTAAACAATTATATAGAAATAAC
>JBCAUG010024233.1:0-10556 GCA_038406175.1 Haplosyllis leylae
GAACTAAATCAACATTTACTTGCCAGTCTGAAGCTTCATGGCCTATATAATGTCATGCTCTATTGATTCCAAAATGTTAATGGTGCACGAAACACAGCTCACTTCAGAAATCTCCTTCCCGACACTATGAAAGAACAGATACTAGAGTTTTTCACAATCACTCTCCAGCACAAGAATGCCAACATTGCCAACTTTGTTTTAGCTCTGTCATTAAAAATCAACCAGTCCAACGTAGTATTTAACATTAAAATCTAATCCTCACATACCGCTTGATTTCTAATTTCACATTTACAAGCATCTGTTGGTGTAAATTGCAAATGTATGGGAATACAAAGTTGGCAATAATGCCAACATTGCCACCCTTGTGCGTTTGTGAAGAACTCGAATGAGAACAGATATTGAGGGGTTTCTTTTGAAAATTAATTGCAGCTCCGAAGTGACTACCAGCTCTGGTCCAAGGGTTAAGGGTGAGGACAGGCCTTACCCTTACATTTTTGACAGGTTTTCCTCTCAGGCACTGTCGCATGTGGCATATGGCGGACGTCCAAGATTTGTATCACAAAAGTGGCAATTTATGTTATGACAGTAAACAAATTCAAACCATTGACTACAGTCTAATGTAGAACAAATTATCATAAAAGTGGCAAAGGCTCCCCTCCACCTTATCCTCAAATCAATCATTGAGCTCACTCTGAAAGAACCAGCGTTAACAACATATTTTTAACCAACTGTACTGTCTTTTCACCGAGTATTGCGTTGTCGTACACAGTGCTTTTCTTCTAATTTGATTCCCAGATTGTTTACTTTCAGCGCAACAATTTTTTAAGAAACTAAATACTTGAACGAGCGACATTATGTAATCTTATCAAATATGTGATGTATGATGGACAGCTGTTGTGGGGAAGAATATTTTTGGTTCGCGATGGAGTGATTATTGACCATCAACAAAGGTTTTTGAATAAGCATCGGGTCTTACCTGACAAAGATAGGCTGGTGCTTACTGCTACTGCAGAAGACATCAAATTATGTTTCTTGTACGAGGACATTTCGTTTCTGCTAAGGGATTTATTATAACTTCTCTGGTAATTTAATAATTTGACATTCAACTTTTAACAACAGCATGTTACTTTGGAAGCGTAATGGGGTGAATGGGCAAACAGTTATCCTTCAGTATGTAAATGAGCAAAGCAGCACAGGGAAGCCAGAGTGGTAGAGAGTCTACAGGGGGGTCCAGGGTGCAGAGGTCCAGCGGTAAACAGTTCAAGAGCTGCGTGCAAACAAAAATTCATAGTTGGAACAGCCAAAACAAACACGCCCCCTGATGTATGAGGCAGCAGGCGATTGTCTAACATTGGGACGTCATTTTTTGGACTCTTTATCACCCAAAATGTGTATCAATATTGTGTGTACATTGAAATGAAACAGAAACAAGAAATTGTAACATTTATCTGTAGATAAAGTGTCAACAGTGAATATTACTTTTCTTACAATCATGACATTTTTTGAAGACAATCTTCTACAAGAATCATTCCCCCTTGACATCAACTCTTCAACACAACTGCTGTAACATTTGTCTGCGGATAAAGTGTTATCATTGAATTACCTTTCTTTCAATCATTACATTTTGAATACATTAATGATATGCATTATTTATTTATCGTGATGACGTCACGCCAAGGATGTTGCTGTCTGTACACTGCCTTCTTTCTTACTCACTTCCGGTTTAGTCACTCTTGCGCATGGACAGAATGTTTTGATAACGCACTTCCGGTATGTCGGCATGAGTAGAGCGTACACGAAGGGGTTCGCGACAGAGTTGAAGGCTGCCAGCCACACACCTGACAAGAATCAGACTTCAGTAAAACACTCCGTGGTCCCCTTGATCCAGGATAACATCAGATCGTGGATCAGTGACATAAGGAAGTTTCCCTAGGGAGCCCATGGTCAATGGTAAAAAATGTGGCTGTCATTTGTGTACAACTAATAATGACATTTAAGGTAAAGCATCCACTTTTCAAATGAAGAAATGTCTTAGAATAAAAACAATAAACATGTCGTCAAGGAAAATATCTAGTACATACTGAGTCACAAGTCAGCAAAGAACAATGAGATATCCTGTGTCACATGTCACTGAGGCAGCAATTACTAAACCTTAAGTCAATGAATTGTCAGAAAAGTAAATAGTAAACCCTGAGTCACATGTCAGTGAGGAACAATGAGTACACCCTGAGTCACATGTCAGTGAGGAACAATGAGTACACGCTGAGTCACATGTCAGTGAGGAGCAGTGAGTACACCCTGAGTCACATGTCAGTGAGGAACAATGAGTACACCCTGAGTCACATGTCAGTGAGGAGCAATGAGCAAACACTGAGTCACATGTCAGTGAGGAGCAATGAGTACACCCTGAGTCACATGTCAGTGAGGAGCAATGAGTAAACAATGAGTCACATGTCAGTGAGGAGCAATGAGTAAACACTGAGTCACATGTCAGTGAGGAGCAATGAGTACACCCTGAATCACATGTCAGTGAGGAGCAATGAGTAAACACTGAGTCACATGTCAGTGAGGAGCAATGAGTAAACACTGAGTCACATGTCAGAAGAAAGATCCTGTGTTACCTATTTTCTGTAAAGGTGTGTTCATCTTATAATCAATTACTCCTGAATAACCAAGAACATAATACCACAGGTCGTATCCAAGGGCAACGATAAAAATGGCGGTCACTGTGATGGCGGTTTTAGTGAGTTGTTTTGCTGCCGTGTCTATTACTCTGTAAATAAGAAATGAGTTGAATTTTTATAGCAAAAAAACTTTGCTCTGTCCAACTTTCAGCCTACGAATATTAGTCAATGAACACGACAGCCTTCCATTGACCGTTTGTGGGCTGAGGGTTTCTTAGATCCAACCTGGGCATGGAAGGGAGAGGGGTGCACATATCCACCATCGTCTGGGAGGAGAGGGGTTCCTTCCTAACCAGTCTTTCCTGTGCCGTCCTTCCTGGCTTATCAATCATCATGGGGTTTCTCCTTCCTACCTGATCATTTTGCCCGGAAGGGGAGGTGGGCTTCCTTCCTGTTCTGGTGCATTATGCGATAGAGACCCCCGCGATGAAAAAAAATGACTGTCACCTGAAAACATTACTTTCACTCGCCCATGAAGAATTTGCTGATATAATGTATATTTACATGTTGGATTCAAACTGGGAGTCTCGTTTTCTCCTTTGCATGCTGATGGCAACCATCCCATAGAGAATAAAGAAACAAGCGCACGGTACAGCGTAAAAAGTCATGAAGGTGCTGGCAGCGAAAGTTAAATACAGTTTGTCCGCCAGGGGGCCAGTCCAGAAGTAGCCACTGTGACAGACGCCGTCCTCAATGTACGTCTAACCAAGAAACAGTGAGAACACTGGCAATAACAGTGGTATCAGAAACATTGACGCCATAATGTATGAGCAAAAAGAAGTCACAAAATAATTTCTAAACAGTTAACTATGACATCGTAGGATACTGAAAGTGATTTAAATAAAGGGCAAATTTACTCGATCGGTTGGGATAATGTATTAACTGTAAAATGTATAAGTGGGTATGTGTTTCTCTCTCTCGGTCTGTCTGTCTGTCTGTCTGTCTGTATCTATGTGATCAGAATAAAGCTTGGCTTTGAGGCGTGATGTTCTGCGGAGCACTTGGGTAAACAATTTCAGGAAACCACAGTCGTGACGAAAAATAAGGTAAAATATCATGTAGATTTCCATAGCATACAATGATCATGATGCTAACTTGACGTAAAACGAGGCTTCGGATTTACAAAAACTTCTTTGCAGGAGTATATAACTAGTCCAGGGGCGGACCCAGGAGTTCCCAGACTTGTGAGAGGCGATAACCTATTTTTGGGCGAACTTTTTCCCAATGAAAATGAAGAATTTTTGAGAATAAAGAAATTTGTCCATGGTCCCCTGTCGCCTCACTGGATCCGGTGTAATATCGTTTACCACCACCCCCCCCCCCTCCCGCCCCCCCCGTTATAAGTCGGCTCCTCTCAACAATCAAAATGGTCTAGGGGGGCCTAAAAAAAGGGGGCTGGTTAAGATCGCCTCACCGGCATTGAAATCAGTAATGCCGAGTGTGGAAGCGCATTGAGCGAAATACCTGAAATGCGGCTCCCGCGGTGCACACCACTCCCATCAAATAAATTAAGATAAAAACCATGGTTACACGGGATTTAGTGAAATTATTATGTTTAAATGGCTGACAGACAGCAAGGTAACGCTCCGAGGCTATTGTCACCAGATTCCAAACTGAAATTGAAACAAAATTCTTAGATCAGTCAAAGTATATTTAGTCAAAACCTTTTTAGTTTTGTTCCACATGATATGGCATTGAGATGTGAGGTCTACAGGCCATTATTGATGCAAAAACTTATGTTTATATTAGGGAAGTTGGGTCATGGGGAACCACTGTATCAAAGACCTCGGTAAAATTGATTGCTCTTATGTGTCTTTGTGATAATTTGGCTTTCGTTTCCATCACACAACACAGTTTTGCCATGTGCAGCTAAGCTTACATATCTGTGCAGTTTCTGACTTGCGCCGTATTTAATAGTCCTTTGAAGTTAGTAAAATATTTGCTTATATTATATGTCGGCGCGCAAGCCACTGTTCTCATTGGGTTACTGTGATCACATGTTTGGAAAATATCAAGTAATATAGACTAGTGCCTCGACAATATCATTAATATTGTCTAGCACCATGGCAACAAGCAATTTCTCATGAATAGACACATAACAAATATTTGATTTTATTTCAACAATATCAACTGAATCTCTTCCCTCAGGACTTGTATGAACTAATTTTACCCTCGGGCTAAAGCCCTCGGGTGATATTATCCAGACAGGTCCTTTGGGAAGAGATATCAGTTGATATTGTCGGAAAAAAATCAAATATTTGCTACATAACCACAAGTTATCTACACCTACGAAGTGTGTAAGGGTCATAATTTAGCTTAGCAAAGTAACAAGTACATCGTAAGTCTGAAAGTGCACAGAATTGTGATCTTAGCTGTATCATGTATGCGTGTGCTGTACAATATCAACTCACCTGATATGAAAACAGAATACCAATAGATAAACTGTCCGTTCCATAAATGGCATATTAATGTGTCTAAAATAGAAACTCCAGGAATCCAGTTTAGAGGCTGAACCAAGAGAAGGATGGCGAAAAGACAGGCGACGGCGTCCACTGTGGACTGGTGCGTCAACATCATCTTTATAATAGGGGAAAATATCTGAAAACAAAAACATAATGGAGATAATATCATCACAGCAGAACAATGCTGACTATTTTTTGACACCTTATCTGCGCCAATTTCACAGAGAAAATGTGCGGTGTTCTTTGGGATTTCACAATGATGTCGCAACATCAGGTTGTTCTGTTCTGTGACGTTGCATTGCTAATTTGTTCATAAACTTTTTATAATGTTACCAATACCAAGTGATTCATATAATATGAATCACATCTGGAAAAAATTTTGTGAAAAATAACAACCGGGTGAAGGCCAAGCGTAAAAATGATGCAACGTGAATGCAAATATTTTACACCGAAGTCTTTCAGAAGCACCCCGACGGACCCAAACTCAGTTCTGACTGGTCATAAAATATCTGTCATTAGGAGATTTCTTTTGAATTAGGTTAACGAAATCCCGTGCAAACAGACCAATTAAAACCTCTGTTGCACGCCTTTGCAGATTTAGAGAATAGGGTTGTAGCACGGCAGACCACTGATTGGTCGGTGCCTAGTTCCCAGGTTTCTCCTAATGTTTGGGGTTGTGTTTTGGAATAATTTGCTGGCTCATTTAGAGATAGCTTAGCGCCTGTCTTATGGACCAGTAAGAACCGGTGAGAAAGGTCATTGGTCTGTAAGAAATGATGAGAAAGGTCATTGGTCTGTAAGAAATGATGAGAAAGGTCATTGGTCTGTCAGAAACGATGAGAAAGGTCATTGGTCTGTAAGAAACAATGAGAAAGGTCATTGGTCTGTAAGAAATGATGAGAAAGGTCATTGGTCTGTAAAAAACAATGAGAAAGGTCATTGGTCTGTAAGAAACAGTGAGAAAGGTCATTGGTCTGCAAGGAACAGTGAGAAAGGTCATTGGTTTGTAAGAAACGAAGAGAAAGGTCATTGGTCTGTAAGAAACAATGAGAAAGGTCATTGGTCTGCAAGAAACGATGAGAAAGGTCATTGGTCTGTAGGAAACGATGAGAAAGGTCATTGGTCTGTAAGAAACGATGAGAAAGGTCATTGGTCTGTAAGAAACGATGGGAAAGGTCATTGGTCTGTAAGAAACAATGAGAAAGGTCATTGGTCTGTAAGAAACAATGAGAAAGGTCATTGGTCTGTAAGAAACTGGCAGACACCATGTTAATTAACCTCGTGTTAATGACCTCACGGAAGAATATGACAAAGATTTCGGAGAAAGCATGCTGTCACGGAACTGGCTCATAATGACAATGAGTTCAAAAGATGTGTGGGTGATTTCTGCGACCTAATCAAAGAAATCGCAGACAATTGAACACCTTCAAAGATAAAACCTTTGGTTAAATGTACTTTGTAGTCATAGTTACTGATTTACTTTAGGTGACTTTTCTTAACAGATAACCTTATTTAGACAGAACATTTTTGACGTATTTAATGGACTGGTCAAAGCACTTTATAGATCTATTGTTACGATTTCCAGCTATGAAAGAAAGTATCTGACAGGGTTCTGATGTTCAAAGACTAGATTGTGCAGGAATAGAATTCATTGACGACTTTCACTTTGGCAAATTGTTAAGGAATTTTCCACTCTGTTTTGTGGAGGGATTAATTTATTCTGCCAAACACTTTGTCACATCGGTTCAATAGTCGAAAAAGACTCCGTAAAGACACAGTTTTGACCAAAGACACAGGACCGGACTGGAGTGACCCGAGAAGAAATAATTAAGTTTTTCACGAAAGGCGTTTCTGTCAGATTATCTAACAGATATTTTCGCAGGGAAGAGCAAAGAAAATTGCTCTACCCCTGAGGTAGGGAGGAATCAGTTGGGCAGGAGATTTCTGAAGTGAACTTTGTTTCATGCACCACTTCATATGTTGGACTTTGTTTATTTCTAGAATCAATAGAGCAAAACTTTATAAAGGCCATGAAGATTCAGGCTGGCAACTGAATGTTGACTTAGCTCAGGGTTAGAGCATTGCTATCAGGATCTGGAGGTGCTGGTTTCAAAACCCACTGGGGGCAATTTTTGACGATTTTTTTTGCTCTTCCCTGTACTAAGATCTGTCAGATAATCTGACAGAAACGCCTATCGTGAAAAACTCTATTGGTACTTCTCCTGATACATAATGGGAATGGCCCGTTTATCGTCAGGGGGTCAGAATACTCTGTTATACCGGCATGACTGTAAAATGTTATCACTAAGGTGGGTATTTTGCGGGAGGGGGGAGGGGGGGATAAGGGGGGGTTGATTACACGTGGTAATTTTCAGACTGCTGCAGGGGTACGAATCGATTATCTGCCGTCTTATCATGTATTTGAACAGATGGAAATAAAATGAATTGTTAACACAACAAATCCTTTTTTTCCCAAGACAATCTTCGGTTGACAATAGACATTCAGTGTTTCCGGAGAAAGTAATTGTTCGGATCTCTGGGAATCCTATGCTCTGGGCAGATGCGTAGGTATGAACACTTCCAACATAGTTTCTGTTTCTCGACGGACGGAATTTATTGTAATATTAAAATCCGAACTAAAACCTAAACCTACTTTGCCACTAGCAAAAAGAGACCCTATTTCAGTCATTACCATCCACGTTCGTAGTACGACGGGAAGGTACTGTTTTCACAGGTGTCTGTCTGTCAACAGGTGGGAGGGGTGCCCCGGCTAAGGATAGGGTAACCCCCCTCACCCCCCCCTCTGGATAGGACAGCACATCGAGCACTTGCTATGCGTCGGGCGGTATGCCTCTTGCGTTCACGCAGGAGGACTTTCTTGTTCAACACAGATTTTTTTAATGGATGTTATATTTGTCTGCTTTCTACTGTGAATCAATTTCCATAATTTGTTGCATCTCCTTGTTGACATATATTTTTACTTGACATGAATGTTGAAAAACAAGGCTTCACTGTACTGTACCTCTAAAACAACACATTAATGAATTTTGGGTGGCTTAAATAAACCAACGGTAAAAGTCAAATAATGTGACCAGTTCCTCAATGAAGTAAAATCAAAAGAAACAAACACAGTACATTTCAAACTATAAAATACAATCATTTCTGCACAAACATTATTTAATTTTAAACAACAAAAATTATGTGAGTTGTATGAAAGGAAATCTTTGTGTTGGAGTGCCACCTACCTGGCCATTTTTAATTAGAGTTAAAGAAGTGGCGATATTTGCAATTAGTCCAATTGTAGTCATGACGAGTTGACTTCTGTCCATTAAAACAATCCACAGCGGGGAATCCGGCGTCGCTGCACCATCCGAACCGGAATTGTTTCCTACGTCATAATCACTGGACGCTGCGTCCTCCATGTCAAAATGCAGAGCAGCGCGGACCTCTGAGTGACCTTCTCAGTTCACAATTCAGAAGAATAGTCACTATAGCAAGTACATTATAAATTCTAGGAAATTTTTAAACAGGCAATTCTTTCAAGTTTTTGTTTTTCAAAATTAAAAGAGTCTTTGCCGAAATATGAATGTGCCGGATCACAAAAAAATTTCACCAGTTCGTAAAAAGGGTGAGAAATTTTTAGAAATATTTCTTTAGACTAATCTGGCTTCTGTGAACAGCTTCAAGAAGAAACAAGCTTCATAGCCAGGCAGCAGGTGTCTCACTAAGGTAATTTGGCCCCATTGTCAGTATATCTGAGTTCAGCCTCGAGTACCCTTAGTATAAAGCTTAGCGGTGGATCTTTAGATTTTTATCGTGTTGAGTTCACAGACCTTAATCTGCTTATGTATTTATACTTTAATAATGTTGAGAAAAAGAACTAGACATATAATACATTTCTGCAGTATTGAAAAATATGAGGGGCGGGAAAGAAGTCTGGATGTCTTAGAAGGAAGAAAGATGCGGATACCAGGTATTGAAGTCTGTGGACTTTAATAAGTTGATGTAGTTGTTTCATTTTCACTAATAAATTGTACCATTCCTGGACCACGTCCTCACCCACAACGCACAGAAATGCCAGACGGGATTGCGACTAGCTTCACCTTTGTTATATGATATACAATAGCATTGTAATGATAGTATGAGTACAGTGCCTCTTTATTACCGCCGCAGCCGAAGGATAGGGAAAGGTAGTAGTTTCCGTTTGTTTGTCGGTTCACAGGGGGGGGGGTACCCTGGGGTACCAGCCTACGACCAGGTCCAAGTCAGGATGGGGGTGCTCCCCCGGGATAGAACAGCAGAGCGAGCACTTGCTACTCTGCGGGCGGTATGCGTCTTTCGCCCACGTAGGAGGACTTTCTTGTTTTATATGAGACAGGGAACCCCTAACAGACAGGACACAACGCACATGGGCGGTGATAACAATTTCTTCACTTCCGTGATATAGATGGGTGAAGGGCGACTGGAGGACGTGCTGTCTGATCTACCTCTCTCTCTTCCCTTGGCAGCACGGTACCAGTAGTTATAACAATGCATTCTTTAGTGTTCGACAAAAAACTCACACAAATGTAAAATGTCGCAATATCGTTGTCGTGAAGCTCTTATATATTTTTTTTTTACTAAGTAAAATTAGTCTGTACTGAATACTACTACCTCTGTTTCTATGGAGATGAAAGAAGTAAGAAGATACCAGGACGAGAGATCTATACTCATTACCGTTTTGCCTCTGAGCATCCGGTTAAAAGACGCTTTCTTTTTATCAGGATAATTAAAACTAAAAAGTCCACTAATTACAATTTGATCAAAACTATTGATTCCAAATTAAAGAATAAAGTCACAAAACACCGTAAACTCAGAGATAAGGGAGTCAAAGAGAAGCTGATAACTGAACGTTAAATATTTAATTAACGGATTTACCTTTACAAAGACTGCAAATGATTTTTGTTTGACAAAGACTTATGATAAGACGGCGAAATGAAAAAATTCCATTTTCTGCACTGAAATAAGATACAAGATGACCCTCTTTCTTTTCCAAAGTGAATTCTAAATTTTAATCCATCCTCGTAAATAATACTGGATTTTGTTCTGTGTTTGCCCTTTCATTTTTGCTCATAATTTCTCCACTTTGTTTCCTTATTGCTGGCTCGATAGAGTCAGCTTATTGATTAGACAAAGGGGGCGCATAGTTTTCTGGGAAATGCCTTTGGCCGTTTTACGATAATTAGGTCTATTTTAAGCTGCATTCATTGGTGGTAATTTGTTTACAGGAGAATGTTGTCATGACGTCATTTACGTGCCAGCAATTGGGTCAACAATGCAACGTTTTTTGTTTCATATTGTCACCAATATTTACACTGTCTTGGTTTGTGTAGTAAAACTCAACCCCAGTCAGAATTGAGTGTCCGCCAGG
>JBCAUG010024244.1:0-10555 GCA_038406175.1 Haplosyllis leylae
CTTAGTAACCAATTGTTGCCCACAGTGACTTGATGGGTGATAATAAGAAATTTGATGATTCAGTGATATTTAGAGTTATTTTACTCATTGTTGGAGAGGGAAAACTTCAGAACATTGAAGATTCATCATTGATCATCCTTGGTTACCAATTTTTGCACTTAGCAACCAGTGACTTGACTTTTAATCATTGTTGGAGGTGAAAAGTTTAAGAGCATTGGAGATTCATCATTGGTCATCTTTGGTTACCAAATCTATCCCCTAGCAACCAGTAAGTTAATGGGTGATAATAAGGAATATCATGATTCAGCCATATTTTGAGTTGCTTTACTCATTGCTGAAGGGGGGAAAACTTCAGAACATTGAAGATTCATCATTGGTCATCCTTGGTTACCAATTGCTGCCCCTGACAACCAATCAGTTAATGGGAGGTAATAAGGAATTTTATGATTCAGCCATATTTTGGGGTGTTTTACTCATTGTTTGAGGGGGGATAATTTCAGAATATTGAAGATTCATCATTGGTCATCCTTAGTAACCAATTGTTGCCCACAGTGACTTGATGGGTGATAATAAGAAATTTGATGATTCAGTGATATTTAGAGTTGTTTTACTCATTGTTGGAGAGGGAAAACTTCAGAACATTGAAGATTCATTATTGATCATCCTTGGTTACCAATTTTTGCACTTAGCAACCAGTGACTTGATGGGTGATAATAAAGAATTTGATGACTCAGCCATATTTTGAGTTGGTTTGCAAATGCTGCCTGTCCCTGGCAACCAGTCAGAATATGTAAAGCTTGAATCATATTTTGATGGATTTTGCTGTTTAGTTTAACATGAGATAAAACTGTCATTCTGCATATGAGCCACCAAGTGAAGTTCTTCACTCCTTGATATTATTTCTAATTTAGCCTGATTTGCAGTAAGGTGCAGAACGACCATAATTTCTAACATCAGAATGAGAAATACTCGATCGTACTTTTCATAAAATTTGGAGATGAGAAATGGTTTGTATTTGGATGAAACATGAGGCACGGATAGATTTTAAAACTTTTAGCAAAATATCTTTAATTAAATCAAAAAGAACATGTGCTTTTTGCTGACATTTTCGTTCTTCTGTATTCGTTCTTTTGGAAGATATGCCAGGGGTGTGCTCGTTTCGGTGATTTTTGGCTGTTTTGCAACGAGCAGGTGTGAACTTTCCATTGTAATTGCATTGTGAGACGCACATGAGTTGGCACAAAGAAAGCCGAAACGAGCACACCCCAGGGTGCATTGCGTGCTTTCTCTCCTGCGTGAAATGATGAAATTCGAAAGTTGGAAGTCTGCCCTGCCCACTGGAAGATCCACAATTTGCCAGAGGTGACGCCAACCTGCAATGTGATAATTTTTTTTCCGCAAACTCAATCAAAATGGAGAAATGTTCGCCCGGTGAGGGGGCGACACCCCTTGCGCCCCCTCCAATGCTACCTGATCGGATACGTAAGAAAAAAGAATGAAAAACAACAGATACTATTTTCTTGAATAAATCCGTTTTATTTAAAAACAAGATGGTTCTCTTTTCATCTAAATTAAAAACGTTAAAAGCTTAAATTGTGAGAAATAATTACGAAGAAAGATGAAAATTAGACAAAAATATCCGTAACTACGACTGTCTAACATAACAACTGGAAATAAAAGTAGTTTCAAAGATTCCGATTACATAATTATCTAAAACAACATTCAGAATTTAAACATTGTGGTAAATGAAATCAACATTGCCTTCCACACCCTTAAGCTACTCTTCCATTCAGCACTACAAATTTGTACAAAAGTGTCGTTGCAATAACGTTACGAATCGACGGAAAACCTTTGATTTAGTCGGGGCTGCGAGCCTCAAGCAATGTGGGCTCGCAAATTGTAAATTATCATTGTTTGTGGGGGTGGGGCACTAGTCTTTGTAGATGTGTTCAAATATCATATAAATAGTGCTCCGGGGTGTGCTCGTTTCAGTGAATTTTGTCTGTTTTGCAACGAGCAGGTCTGAACTTTTCCATTGCAATTGCATTGTGAGGCGCACATGAGTTGGCACAATATAGGCTGAAACGAGCACACCCCTGAATTATCCTGATACACATCATCCCACATATTATTTTAAAGTGTCACATGAGGACCGACGTCAAAAACTACGAAAATTTACTTCCATTACACCATTTTTCATTCGGGGTTACATGAATTGGACCGAATTTCGCACCAGCTGGGGTGTGCTCGTTTTGCTGAAATTTTGTTGGCGCGTGCACATCACCAGTGTTGTCACAAAAGGTGCTCGTTCATTTTATATGGACTTTTCCTTGTAAAATCATGTCATTCTTGTCGCGTGGACGAGCAGTTTGTGCACGTTCAGGTGGAAAACATGAAAATTTCAGTAAAACGAGCACACCCCTGGTTTAGATTTTGTTGTCAATTTAATTTTGTTCTAATTTATCTCACAAGACGAGAATTCAAAGGGTCTGTTGTTGCAATGAGTGGCTCCGAGATTTGCACAATGGTTGCCGCGTATTGATGAAAGTAAAAGGTTTGCATAATTTTGTGTGGAAAAAGGCATCGGCGTCTTCTGCTCCTGTGGAGTTTTCTTATGAATTAATTCCACGTAGAATTTCGTCATCAGATCCCGTGTGCGTTTCCATGTGTTTAATTAGTGTTGATTTTCTTGTGAACCCTTTACAACTGACTTCACATGAATAGGGCTTCTCGCTAGTGTGAGTTCTAATGTGCTGTGCCAAATTAGTCTTTATACTGAATACTTTACCACATTCAACACAAACAAATGGCTTCTCTCTCGTGTGTATACGCTGATGTATCACCAAGTGGCCCTTTTGAGTAAAAGCCTTTTCACAGTCAGTGCAGGCAAATGGTTTTTCTCCTGAATGTATTCGTTGATGTTGTGTCAACGTTTTCTTTTCACTAAATGCCTTGCCACATTCAATACAAACAAATGGCTTCTCTCCCCTATGCAGCCGCTGATGATTCAGAAAGTGGCCCTTCTGAGTAAAAGCCTTTTCACAGTCAGTGCAGGCAAATGGTTTCTCACCTGAATGTGTTCGTTGATGTCGTGTCAACGTTTTCTTTTCACTAAATGCCTTGCCACATTCAATACAAACAAATGGTTTCTCCCCTGTATGTATTCGCTTGTGACATACCAAAGAATGTTTATGAGTAAAAGCCTTACTGCAGTCAGGACAGACAAATGGCTTCTCTCCTGTGTGTGTTCTTCGATGTTCCACCAAATGGCTCTTTGTACTAAATCCCTTACCACACTCGGTGCAGATAAATGGTTTGTCTCCTGTATGTGTTCTCTGATGTTGCACCAAATGTGACTTGTCAGCAAATGCCTTGTTGCATTTAGAGCAGATAAATGACCTCTCCCCTGTATGTGTTCGTTTATGTCGCACTAAACCAGTTCTGCTAGTAACTGTTTTACCACAGTCGGTGCATGCGAACAACTTCTCCCTTGTATGTGTTCGCTGATGGGCCATCAAATGACTCTTTTGGTTGAATACCTTACCTAAGTCAGCACATTCCAATGATTTCTCTCCGGAGTGGGTCATACTGTGCTTATTTAAGGTCGACTTACTGCGGAATGCCTTGCTACATATTGCGCAGTGATATGGTGTTTCCCCAGTGTGTACCCTTTGATGAGTGATCAAGGCGCTATTTCTTACAAATGTTGCATCACATTGGTCGCACTGATGTGGTTTGTGACCAGAGTGAATTTTCAAGTGCTGATTAAGATTTGAATTACTACTGAATGCCATGTTACAAATTGCGCACTGATATGGCTTTTCCCCAGTGTGTATCCTTTGATGTTTAGTCAACTCGCTTTTTGTTATAAATTTTGCATCGCATTGGTCGCACTGATGTGGTTTGTGACCAGTGTGAATTTTCATGTGAGCATTCAAAATGGATTTTGTGCGGAATTTGTTATTGCAAACGTCACACCTAAAAGGTCTTTCTGTCGCGTGTGTTTTCACATGCCTTGTTAGCTTCTCTTTCCGATTAAATCCCTTGTCACACATGGCACATCGATACGGTTTTTCACCCTCGTGTGTCTTTTGGTGTTCAGCTAAGTGTCCCTTCAGACGAAATGATTTACCGCACTCCTGGCACTGATAGGGTCTGTATGCGGTGTGAACACTGCGGTGTTTGATCAGATCCGAGGTCGTTCGGAATCGTTTCTCACAGACGTCACACTGCTGAGGTTTTTCTCCTTTATGTATCAACATGTGGTTTTTCAAACTTTTCTTGGTTGAAATTTTTTTGTTGCAAATGGTGCACTGATGTGGTTTCTCTCCTGTATGTGTCTTTCGGTGGATCGCCAAAGACGACTTATAACTGAACGCTTTGCCACATTCTCCGCATTGGTGAGGTTTCGCTCCAGAGTGAACTTTCATGTGTTCCTTCAGGTTTGAACTGTTGGCAAATCCTTTCTTACACACATCACATTGATAGGGTTTTTCTCCAGTGTGTGTTCGCAAGTGACACGTTAAAGCATATCTCCTTCTGAAGGCTTTTTCGCAGATGTTGCAATGAAACGATTTCTGTGCCGTATGTGTTTTCAGGTGTTGTTTCAACATATCATCACGACTGAATGCCGCACTGCATTGGTCACACTCATACGGTTTGTACCCGACGTGGACTTTCAGGTGAACCTTTAAATGTGATTTTAATGTGAACCCTCTTCCACAGAATTTACACTGGTATGGTTTTTCTCCCGTGTGTGTTCTGCAATGACCTATCAGTGTGTGTTTTGTAATGAATGATTTGTTGCACACATCACAACGGTATGGCCTATATCCGGTGTGTGATTTTCCATGCACCGCTAAATGATCCTTTCGAATGAAGGATTTGTTGCACACAGTGCACACGTGAGGTTTGCTTCCACTGTGAATTCGGACGTGATTGGTCAGATTCGATTTGGATCTGAGTCTTTTCTTACAGAAGCCGCACTGATAGGCCGTCTCTCCCGCGTGAGTTCTTTGATGTCTTCTTAAAGTCCCTCTTTCCTTAAATGCTGCACCACACTCTTCACACGGAAACGGGTTGTTACTTGTGTGTTCTTTACGGTGACGAATCAACAAGCTTTTCGTGTCGAATGATTTACTGCAACCGTCGCATTGGTACGGTCTTTGCTGCTTCGCTAAATTCCTACATTTAACAACGCCGTCTTCAGTAGGTAATCTGACACACTTGTTAATCTTTCCTTTTTTGCTGTGTTGAAAACCATGTCTATTCCCATGGCGATTCCGGTAATGTCCAAGCAGCGCCGATTTCAACAAAAATGATTCATCACATGTTTCACACTGGTGTGGCCTCTCACCACTACGAGTTCTCTTGTGTATTGCTAAAATCACTTTCCGATTAAATTCTTTCCCACATTCATCGCAATGAAGGGAATCAGCTCCTGCGTCCCTCGACCGGTTGGTGCTGCTTGCTGCCGGGGTTGTTTCTGGTGCAGCCGCTTTCCGGTTCTTGCTCAAAGTACGAGACTCTCTATCTTCATTACCTTCTTTTGGTTCGGACAGAACCGACATTTCATCGTCACTACTCACATATATATATTCAAATGAATCCCAATTTCCATTTGTCATTGATTCACTGGTTCCGGTTGCTGCACAATGCTTCGTTGAACTTTGAGCAGCATTCAGCCGTTTTTCGTGATTAGTACCCTCATCAACGGTGGTTGTACCTGCGCCGTCAAGGTTTGGTTGGCTCTCAGAAACTTCGACAGCCATACCTGTGAAAGTATTGAGTATTATAACCAGAAAGTCAGTTGAACCAAAATCAAAAGGTCGTCAGTACATAACTTTTGAGTACACGGTTTGTTTATTTTAAATGTAGTTTAGATACAAGGATGGTACTGAACATCCAAGGCTATGTTGTCATTTAGCTGGTGGGGCACTTCAACAAAGTCAGCGCTCATCAAGGTCATCAACAAGGTCGACATCATGAACACAACTTTGGTGAGACTTCTGGAACAGTCCATGTTTAATATTCACAGACAAGTTTCCTACCTTTAGAAAGAACATCAGACTCTGCATCAGGCGCTGCTCGCTGATGTTGCTTCGCGATGTGATCAATCATCTCAATGTCATCTTGAAGGTCAACTCCACAAATCCTGCATACGAGCCGTTCGGTTGCCTCCATTGCTACTTCGGTACGTCTAATCAATGAACCGCGAACACTACATGAGAAATCATGCGAGAAATCAGGACTTATTTCTAATAAGTTAAAAAATTTCAGTACTCTTTTTTTTCTCAAACTAGGATGGCAGCGGGTCCTGGATTTGTCGCATCAAGGTACAGTAGGTCATGTAATAAATAGCACAGCGAATCTTTCAGACAGGGACAGTGACAGATCCTGGATCCGCCCCCAAGGGACGGGAAGGCTAGTATGTACGCTGCCGGCCTCGTATAATAGTTACTATCCCACCCCGTCTCTTTGACAAAATCTATTCATGAAAAATACTCAAAATATTAAAATGTAGAAAGACTGATTTTTGATGGTTTTAAACACAATGGTCTTTATCATCCAGCCTGCATTTCATACCTTTTCCTCCTTTCTGGATCTGTTTCAGTTCTCGCGAGAACAAGAATTCAAAAGTTCTAACTACAAAGATTTATTCAAATCAGAAACTCGTTGATTGACACAACTTTCACCTCCTTAAGACTTTCCGCTTTTTGAACAATGGCGTTGATCACGTGACGGTGAGCGGCACTTTGCTCAGTTGAGAGTTACAAATTCAATTTTGAGTTTGGAACAAAAAATACCATTTCCATTTTGCGAATCAATATTATTGAAACAGATTTACTAAATAAGCATGAGGAAAAACAATATCCCAAAACGGCACAGTGAATCTTGTTAGGTAATGTTTTCACTTTGTCAAGGCCTACCCTTTCCTGTAAAGAGTGAAGTAAAGGATTTTGCATACAAAAAATGTCTGAGAATTAATATAAATTAATATGAAAATTGTTTTGAACTTTCAACAAAAAGCACGCAGGACAGTAGAAAGATACATATATTAAAGTTAAAAATGCAACAGCTTTTGGTCCCCAAAATGGGCTCCAGACCCCTGGTTTACAGATTAATGTATCTCCAAACTAAATCAATTTTGAAGAACAAATTTGTCAAAATGCTCAGAATCTTTCATATTGAAATAGATATTTTGTAATGTGCCTACATAATGTTACAAATGAGTAGATTAGCATGCACAGGGCATCTAGAATCATTCCATGTTTATTTGCAATGATAGCGGTTGTTCCTATATCAAGCAGTATAACAAGCAATCCCACTCCTTGTGTACACCTGTACTCAAAGTACAGATCATACTCCAGACATGTAGACCCCCTCCAGTAACAGCCAATCATTGATCCCCTGTCATATGCACACTCCCCAAGGACAAATCAGCCTGAATTATATGATTCCTGGTTATTCTGGACCTATCAGAGCCTGCCATGTCAGAGTGATATTCCTACTCGACCCCCTCTGGTCTACAAGTATAACCTGTGGTCCAATTGTAATAAGTGATTTCAAACTGAGTTAGTTGCTTCCATTGACTATAATTTCTGCTAAATGCCTCCAGGGACTGTGGGACCTCCTCCACCCTCCAGAGGACTACTTTCCACAGTAGCCTTGATATGTTGGTGATTGGGTGGAACCCTACATAAGCAGGGTGCAAGCCCCAGAAAGTAGGACAACCAGAGAACCATCAGACTGTCAAGGTGTTATTAGCAAAGCAGCAGGAACTTCTCAGGTACAAAGGAATCCTTCTGGATCTAGTGAAACTATACTCATAATGCTCCTTTTGGCATTCTGAGCATTTGACAATACTTAGAGATTCTGAAGGGAGGAGGGAGTACAACACCCTCCTGTTGTCTTGTCTTTCAATAATAATGTAACCTGGAAGCAGTTGGGACATAACAAGTAAATGTAGAAGACTTTGTATTTGACTGGAATCTGTTTGTTGCTTGTTGTTGGTAATGTTCTTGCATTTCAGGGTTTCTTAGCTGTTTCTATTTACCAACCTTAGCTGTGTAAAGGCTGTATTCAACTCTTCTATTGTGTGTCTACAATGGCTAGAATTTGACAGAGGTAAAGGCAGATTTGATGTCCTTGTCTGTGTACGAGGTACGAGGGAAGGTAATGTTTTCACAGGTGTCTGTCCATCCACGGGGGGAGGGGTGTCATCCTGCTTACGGATCCCGGGTCCTTTTCTGCGGGAGGGGGTACCCCTGTCCACTGGTTCTTCCCCAGGGGGTACCCTAATCCTGTCACTGGTCCTATCGGGGGTGGGGGGTGCCCCAGTGAGGTCCCAGGACTGGGTACCCCCCAGACAGGGGTACCCCTCCCCACACATACACACCGGACAGGACATGGCATGGACAGGATACAGTGCGGGCGGTACGCCTCTTGCGGTCACGTAGGAGAAATCTCTTGTTTGGTTAACATTTCTCGAAAGCTGTATCAAACAAGAAAGTCCTGAATGAACGCAAGAAGTATGCTGCCCACCACGTAGCAAGTGCTGGCTCTGCTGTTCTGTTCTAGGTACCCCTGTTCTGGCCAGGGGGAGTGTAGCCCAGTCCTGTCCTGGTTGCGAGTACCCCTGCAGCTGGTACTGGGGCACCCCCCCCCCATTGGGAATGGGACCAGAGACCAGGGAAAGAACATGGGACTGGGGTACCCCCACCCCCGGTGTGGACGGACAAACAAAGTAAAAACATTACCTTCCCCATTCCTTCGGAATGCGGGCGGTAATGAAAAGGGGGGGGGAGGGGGTGACATTCACACACTCGGACAGAAATCGCACTGCTAATTTTCCGCATGAGCAGTATCGAGTCTTATTCATCGTGAATGATTCAACGTTGTAGTTGCAATTGAAGTAAAGATAATCATCGTTTGCTCTAATAGTTTTATTACATTTTCTAACATACGTTTAAAATTTGAGTGGACATTAACAAATTGAATGACTATCCTTGGCCGGTTAGGGATTCTTTATCATCGATTCAGGAATAGGTGCTTTAAATGTTGTACGTCACCCAATACTATCAGAAGCAACCAATAGTTACAATTTTCCTTTAATGCTGAAGACCGTACTCCGGACTGTTCCCTCTTAAGTAAAGAGTCTTTACTGATGCATTTCATTGGCGGACCCAAGGGTGGGGATGCCAGGGATGCATTCACCTCAGCCATTTTATCCTTCCATTTTTATGCAGTTTTAGGGCAGAATGGCCAAAATAACTCCACGTTTGGGGTCGGCGCCCCTACCCCGTCTGAAATCCTTAATTCGCCATTGATTGCGGCTCAAAATAGTCTTGGAAGTAGATTTAGAAATCCATAAACATCATAAAAGTGAACTCATCGTGTGGCTCAACTTTTCAGGATATTTGTAGATTTTAAAATCTGATTGTGAAAGGGGACAGTCCTGGGTATGAAAACACCATAGTATTGGGAACAGAAATGTCTAATTCAAGGCGAAAACTGAAAAAACTATCTGGGATATTCAATTAAGGAAGGTTCATTTGACTAACATTTCTCGACTAACTAGGCTGAGCAACCCTACTTCAACGATTGAATGTACTTACGACTGGTACCCCAGCCTCTGGTCCCAGGTCCTTTCCGAGGGGTACCCCAGTCCTGTCGCTGGTCCTGTCCAAAGTCCTGCCTGGTGATTGGGGGGATACCTTGGCCAGGATAGAGGTACTCCCTCCCCTCCCCTCAAGGATAGTGGTACCCCCTCCCCCTTTCAGGGACAGGTTACGCTGCGGGCGGTACGCCTCTTACGGTTTCCCGCAGAAGGACTTTCTTGTTTCAAACATCACATTACTCCAGAGTAATGTGACGAGTCCGGTTAATACGAGCAAATTTTTCAGAAATTGAGCATTACTCATTGACATCAATGTTAAAAAAGTTCGGTTACCACAAGTACTGCTTACAACGAGCATATCTTAATGAAATTGTTCGCTGTAAGCGTTACCAGTTTCTACAGACAATGGAGATTTTGGTGCAGAGAAATGTGCTTATTGTAACCGTTTACTCGTTATAAATAAACTCATAATGACATTTCGTACAGTAACTGCAATTCCCATTACAACAAGCTTGTTCTTAGCAGTAACCGAAGTAGCCGAACTTTTTAAAATGTTTCTGTCAAGTAGAAACTTAAATATTTTCTGTAAAACTTAAAGTCTGGGATACAGTTTCTGCATTGCACATGTCAATGATGAATATTTTGATGGTTTAAATTAGGTGAACTTGTCCAGAAGCAAAATTTACTCATGACAGATAAACTGATGAATCATGAGACCTTAACTTTATCAGTGGTGATGGTGCCTTTAATAGACACAATGGAGCAAGTAACCTCTCTCTGGTGTGGTCATTTTGCTCACATTTTCACGTTTTCCACTTGAATGTGCACAGACTGCTCGTCCACGCGACAAGAATGACATGATTCTACAGGGAAAGGTCCATATGAAATGAACAAGCACCTTTTGTGAAAAAAAACTGACGATGTGCGTGCACCAAC
>JBCAUG010024255.1:0-10554 GCA_038406175.1 Haplosyllis leylae
AAAAGAAACGGAAATACGTGTCTTCGACTGGTGAGTCCCTGGCAGTACTTGGCGAGCATTTCTAGTTAATTATGATTGGTCAGCCTCACCATCATCAATATTTTTAAAATTATCCTATTGGTCAACTGGGCGATTTCCTGCTTCCGCTTTACCCTCGCCAAGTACTGTCCTTTCTATCACAGATAAAGGTAAAAATGGCAAAGAACATCAAATTATATTTTGGAACAGCATACAAACAGTTCAGGCGTTTAACTTCCCTCAGTTGAGACACTATCATCACTATGTTACAATTTCAATTTGCTTCCTCGGACGGAATAATGATGCAAGCCTCTTTCTATCATTCCTTTTGCTAAAAGCTCTGTACTGACAGCTTCTGGGTGGATCTAATTCACTAAAAAGGATGCTTGAAGTGATGTGGGCAAGAACCCGTGTGACGGAACAATTAATATCATTAGAAGATGTCCAACTCTTGACCTATAATTGCCGCACCTATCTTCACTTATTAAACTGCGTCTACCTTCCCGTAGTTAAAAGCTCAACAATTGGCAAAAATAGTCCACGGAGTTTTCTCATATGCCTATTTGGGCACAATTTTCCTGAGTGTAAAAACATGTAAATTTCGGATTGACATTTAAAGACTCAATTTTTCTCTATCAAGTCTAATGGTGTCTGTCTAGGTGGCAGGATAGTGATGCTCAATAATAACCTACAGGATGTCTGCTGTTAAGAGAACGGCTACAAAGACTTTCAAGAAAAGTGGAAATATCGCAAGCCTGATACTGAGGTTGCAGGCTTCATGAATCATTTGCATTAGACATTTTTTAAAATTTTAGCATAAAAGTGGGGCAGATGAATTTTGTTAATTTCCCAAATTTTGTAACCTTGTTGCTATTTCGTTTGAGGTTTGGTTGATAAGGTGAGAAAATGAGGATTATTTTTGTTCCTGGGTGTGTGTGGGTGGGGGGGGGGTGTCCATTTATATCATTGGATACCTTCCTAGTGTATCGTGGGATAAGACAAAGTGTAGACAATAGATTCGCTTGTACTCTGTACGCAGTCTGTAAAAAAAGATGGAAGCCGGTCGCATAAATTTCATGTTTCTTGGTAACCTCTAACCCGCCGGATCCACTGTTGTCTGTTGTTATTCATTTAGCCAAAGTGTCCGAATTGTTCCCAGATTCATTTACTATTGCGATACTATGACAAAGTCTCTCGGGCATTGATACCAGAAGATTAAATGCTGTTGACAGACATTACTAGGCAAGACAATACTGCAATAATCATAACAGAACGAATGACAATGTTGAGAACACAAATACGTCTATACGTCTGAAAGATCTAATTGGATAATTGTTACATGAACATCTGTGTAAACGAAACGAAGATTCTTAAAGATAGCTCGCATTGCACACACAAAATACTGGCGATTTGAGCTTTTTGTTACGGAAATAGCCCAACTATCTTAAAAGCTGTTCAAGTAAGAAACTTTGTCATTCAATTAATATCTGAAGGTCGTTTTGTTTTGTTTTTCAAGGTGTTCAACGAAGTACCAGTATCACGTTCAAACCAGCTCCAAGCGCGGCTTCGGCGAACGCCCTGTCAGTGGCCACCTTGGTGGCAAGTACCGCTGACGATGAAATAGAAGGAAGAAAGCAGACACAGGAAAGTCTTGCCGTTCAGCGAGAAACACAACCAGATGGCGTTCAGATTGTACCCGTCGCCTTCACGTCATCGGATTCGCTCTCATCAGCACCACCCGTATCTGTATCTTTCAATACAAATTTAGGTGAGTAACATTTACCCATAAAACTTGTCTTTTTCTTGAAGAACACGATTAAAAATAGCTGATTTTAATATTCACATTTCCACAAAGTTTCAAAAATACATTTTTCTGTTTAATCATCTGCTAGTCCGATAAGCTGTATACAAGATCTGTTTTGAAAAGACGTGTGTACAAAGCTTAACTTGGTTCTTAAAAATCTCAGGAAAATTAGTTTATTACAATTGCATGAACACTTTAAGTTGAACACTTCAATTTTTTCAATGTGATTCAATTAATTCTGGAGTATATTTTTATCCCAAGCAGTCTCAAGTACAAGTCAACCGCTGCCCACGATACCAGAGAGCGGTGCATCTCTCCCTAAGTCGTCTTCAGGTCCTCCCACCCATCACACTTACGTAAACGTGGACAGTGCTGAAATACAGTCACAACTCCACACTTCAAACAGTTTGGATATACCTGCCTCCAAGTAAGAATATTTTAAGCAAACATATTCAATTGAATATTTCTTTCCATGCAAAAAAAAAAAAAAAAAATCACTACACATTATAATTGTAAGCGATCAATTTATTATAATTCTTAATTTCAGATCAACAGCACACCACACTTACGTTAACACATCTCAATTTAATAGCCAAATTGAACAAACGATATCCGCTAGTCAAAGCAATAATTCCAACATTGGTGCTCAGTCCTCTTCTTCTAGTCCACATTCCATTTCATCTGCTCCTCCTAGTGTTGGATTTGCCTCCGCTTGTACGGCTACATCCATGTGTACAGGTGGAGAGGCTCAGAAATATGACACTATTGACACAGGAACTTTCAAAATGAAACATTCACTTTCGAAGAGAGACACATCTCCGCACGGGACCAAACCATCATCACATCGTGCTTCTAAACTTCAGAAAGCAGCGAGCCTTGAAAGCCGACCAACTTACGCCACTATCACAATAGAACCTCAGAGACTCTACAATTATGGTGACAATTATTCTGGTCAAAACTCTCCAAGAGTTCCGAAGTCCAATTCAGGACACGTGATACCATTTAACCAAATCGGCTATAGTCCCTCTGGTGGTGGTGGTTCGTTACATAGTTCTCGTAGTGAACATCACGTGATGTTATATGAGAATTATGCGTCTTCCGGGAGTCCACGTGACTCCTCTCCACATTCGGTTCGATCCACCAGTTCGTCTCAGTCGATTCACTCCATCAGCCAGTCTCACCGAACGTCGTCTCCAATTGTTGTCAGCAGGTAAAACTGTCAGTTACAAATTTCTGTTCTCCTTTTGGTTTATCTTTTGCAATTTGTCATGTGCAAAATATCAATGGCAGACGACGAGTCAGTACTTGTTCATTTGCATGTGTTTTTTTTTTTGAAAAACTGACCAAGAATTACTGGATTCGCTACTGGACATGTCATTACCTCTTCTCTTCAGATCAAGTGATTTGCCACCATACCAAAGAACTTCGAAGGTTACAAAGTCTGCCAGTTTCTCTGGTCCTTGTGCTAACCACGCATTTCGCCACCAGGGCTGCGCTAAACCCTCATCTTCATCCTTCTCTCAAAGACCTTATGAAAAGGTACCAAGAATTCTTGAGCACCGTGTTCCTTGTAGATCTAACTAATACAGATCAATTCAGGTCATTGCAAGAACGAAGTTGGTCACTTCGACGCTTCTTGTTTTAGGTTGAAAAAGTGGCAAGTTCCACACAAACTCCCGACTCAGTATTACAGAGGTTTTCGGCCTCACAAAGATTGCAATCACCAGGCGCTTCATCGCAAAAATCGTTGAGTGGATCGCATCAGAGAGTACAGTCACCGGAAAGCACCGGTCACAGTCACAAGAGGTCTCATAACAGGGGTCATCTCTTGGCAGCTTCCAGTATTAACAACCCCACACCAGCCAACACGCCTAAAATTCGCCATAAAGATAGAAATAGAGGTAACTTTTTGTAGACACAGATTACAAACTATTTAAATGTTTTTTTCACACACATGAATAATTTGCATGCCTATGGCAGCATCATTGCTCAAAATATCATTAAAAGCTGTCGACGTTTATCCATTACAAATGATCTCTTCGAAAAATACCAACAGTTCTATTTTCTCAATTGCAGCTCATTCCTCTGAAAAGCACCACAAATCCAGCAGTGCCAGTAAGCACAATACACAGTCCAATCCCAGCAAGGCTCACACGGATCATCAGAAACAAGCAGACAATCACCTGCTTCATCACCAACAACTTTCCCAGCTTTCACAGCAGCTTGCTTTCCTCGAGCAGAACTGTACCCCAACAGGTCCATCTTCAGAACAAAATTTTATGATTCCACGACTGCTATTGTCCATGGAAAGAACTAAAATTCTTCGCAATTATTTATATTTCCATTCTCAGTGAAATTGACTTTTTCAGGTTCTCCATCCAATCCGCAAAGGGGAAGGGACAAGAATAAGAGACACAGATCGTTGAGCAGCTCCAGAGAGAGCTCCCCTGCAGACAGTCTGTGCAGTCCAGGAAGACTTATTAAAGGTAAGCAAAGACTACATCTTCATTAAAAACCTTACTTCAACTACTGAATATAATTTAGAATTTAATAAATATAGAAATCACTTACCTTACCAAAGGGACAACAATGACCAGAGATTCGACAACCCGTCCAGAGGACGGACTGCGGCTAATCTATTATAATATTACTGTACAACATGTAGACGCTTCAAGAAATCATTGGTGGCTCGTTAGAGTCACCTTAGTGGTCAATTGATGGTTTTTACCCCAAAATTTTGTGCCCATGGTGGGGACCTACGAAGGCCTCTTGCAGCTCAGTAAATGTACATAGGCTGAGGATTCTACTTGAAGGTGGTGGGGACACCTCAACACAATATTATGTAATCAAAAATTTTTTTGCTGCAGGTGGTGGGGACCCTAAAACCTAGTATAGAATGTCCTTTGCTACCCTTTGCCCCCTTCGCTCCCTTTGCCCCCTTCACTCCCTTTGCCCCCCTTCACCCTCACCCCTTTGTTCCTCTTCACTCCCCTTCACCCCCCCCTTCACTCCTTCACCCCCTTCGCTCCCCAGCACCTGTGACCACAAAAAGTTTAGTTACAACATATAATGGTGGTGGGGAGCAAGGGGAGCAAAGGGAGCAAAGCGTATTGTATACTAGGTTTTAGGGTCCCCACCACCTGTGACCACAAAAAGTTTGATTAGTGGTGGTGGGGGGCAAAGGGGAGCAAAAAGAGTGAAACATATTGTATACTAGGTTTAGGGTCCCCACCATCTATGGCCACAAAAAGTTCGATTAGTGGTGGTGGGGGGGCAAAGGGAGCGAACGAGCCACCTCGTGAAACTTTCACTACCTGATATTTTTAGAAGCAAATAAAATGAACTTAAAAGACAGGGTTCCCTCTCGCACTGGATAAACTGAAAAATTGGGAGAAGTTTTTCCAGTCAGGGAAAAGTCCTGGAATTTTAAATTTTTACCAGAAAGTCAGAGAATTTTGGTCCAGTCAGGCAAAATTAGATCAGAAATTATTCAAAAAAGTAACTCCAAAAATAGTTCTTTATTAACATATTTTGGTTAAAAATGGACTCCATATGGGGCAAAAATGTGAATCATCATTGAATATTAGGGACAAAAGTAATATTTTAACACAATGTAATTATCTTAAAGTAGTGTTAGCTTCTTTTTGTTATCATCCAATGGAATATAAAGTCAGTGGAAAATGTAAAGAAAATACTGGAAAAGGTCAGGGATTTTCTAAAGAGAAAAAGTGGGAACTATGTTAAGAGCTTTGCATCCTTACAGTATGAGCCATATCTCCAAATACAACAATAATTATGAGGGTGATATCCACGAAATCAGTAACAGCAGTGAATATCTTAATATTCGTCTGTTTGTCCGTGACGAGTAAATTTTGCTTCTGGACAAGTTGATTTCCAATTTACTTGCCCGAATGAACAAGTTAAAATTTTAGAAGAATGTATAAATATTATCAATTGTGATGTTTAGCTATGATTCAAATGGAAGTTTGGCAGGTTGATTTTTATGGGGGCAAGTTAAGTTTGGGATCACTCGTCCGAATGGACAAGTTGAAGTGAATTCTTAAGTTATACAGGAAGTTTCGTGTACACGCAGAAGATCACACCCTCGTTTTCTAGCTATCTAGGTGTGATTGATGAAACTGACTTTCATGTAAAGTTGCCGTAATGTAATTTTGCCGTTTATAACACATGTAAAGAGAACGGAGAATAAACAGTTTTATTGTTAACTCAACTTTGTATTTTTAGAAAACTATTTTATTTGGATACTTTTTCAGGACCGATGGTGTATGGTACATGCTATAGTCCATTAAAGTACAAAAAGGAGGTGGAGGAAATTGGTTTTGCAGGTAAATAACTACGAGATTTCAATTATGATGTACTGTGCCAAACTAAAGGTTGAAAACCAAATCACTAATATGTTACAGATTCTAAGACGCTGACGGAAGAAAAACGGGAAGAATTGTTTGTAAAGCTGGATAATACTAAGGACAAGATAGGATGGATAATAGACATATTATCACCACATACAATTTCTACGGGTATGTTAGGCAGGTGGGTCAGTTATTCCTTCCGTCTTCTCAATTGTAAGTAAAATTTGCTTATTTAGCTGCAGCCTTTAAATTCATAGTGATGAGTTTCATGTTGTTTGTAATTTTCGGTGTCGTAGCCTCTACGATTGCCTTGTGTCGTTTTATTTTCAGGAGTAAATATAATCTTAATGCATTGTCACATGACACAGCTATTGGTCTGATTCAAACAGTAATAGACAAAGGCGTCAACGTCAAGGAGGTTAGTGTGCAGATCTTGCAAACTCCTAATAGAATATCGGCATCCCTTTCAGTTTTTCTGACAAACTTTCACACAAGTTTATTTCATTACTGAACTGTAAATTATATTTGATTGACTACCCATCGCATGTATCATTGTACACAGAGGTAATTAACCTACAATGTTCATAACAGCGTATATTATAACCTGTTTTCCAGGTGTATGTAGATACGGTTGGTCCACCAGATAAGTACCAAGCAAAACTAAAGGGTATATTTCCCAAATTAGACATAACAGTGGCCAAGAAAGCTGACGCTACTTATGCAATAGTTAGTGCTGCAAGTATATGTGCCAAGGTATGTTTTATTGAATACTCGTCTTCAAATTGACACCTAATGAGTTTGTTGTTACTCGCGATAGCACGAGGAAACAAGAAAGCCTTTCAGTCGAAGGCCAACCTCCCGCGCCCCCTGCCTGTCCCACAATACATTGGGGACTGGGGCAGTGGTGTTGGACCAGGGTGTGGCTAGTCCTTTGGGGTGGGGGGGGGGGCCAAGGACCAATCCCATATAATGGGATGTGGCTGAAAACATTACCTTCTCGTCATACTACGTGTGCGGTCGATAATAATGCATAATGCAGCGAATTCCAACAATCTCTTGAAATCGGTGCCACAAATCACAAGTGAGAGAGAATAAGAATAGGCCACGACTTATCAGCCATTGTGTCAAATCCGACCGAAAAACAAAAACTCAAGTTGTTAAATTCAATTAACTTAACAGACTTATTTCTATTGTTATTTAGGTTGGAAGAGACAAAGCTGTTAAGACTTGGAAATTTTCAGAAAAAATTGAACTAAAAGATGATAATTACGGGTCAGGGTATCCCGGTGGTACGTAGTTTTACACATAGGAGGATGAAAAGGTTTCAGGGTTGCAACTGCTATATTATTCACGTTTAGGTAAATTTAAATCCCTTACTTGCCATCTTTTTTTAGATCCGGCAACCAAGAGTTTCATGGCAGATACCTTAGACCCAGTTTTCGGATTTCCAAAATTTGTTCGGTTTAGTTGGTCCACTGCTTCAAACTTAATGGACAATAAGGCAGTACCAGTAAATTGGTGAGTTAGGATTAGACACATAATATCACACATCAATAATGTGAAACGAGATTATTAGCAAAAGGTCAACCTAATGCTCTTCTGTTTGGGATAGTAATGTGAGCATACAGGTAGGTACATGCAGTTTTCAACTCCCAAAACAAAAAGATAATTTTTTTCCTCTCATTAAATATACTTTGTGCATAGATTAAAGTACCCATTATCACTTATTTTCATTTTACAGGCCGGACGATGAAGAAGATGAGAACAGCGAACCAGCTGCGAAGAAACCCAGATCTGTGTCGACTTTTTTCCAACCCAAACCTGAATCATTGGCCAGAAAGAAGCACAGATTCTTTAATGACAGGCACCTGAAAGCTGTAACGCATTTTTGACATTTTGTGTTCGTGTGCCAAATAAAAATTATTTTCACAAATATATCTGTGTCTTTTTTCTTTTCTTTTTTTTAGCGGGAAAAATTGATGTCAGATGGCGTTCTAAATTGAAGTAACTGTAGATGGCGCAGAGACCAAATTTAGTCCGAGAATCTTCACCTTAATCAACTGCCCTTCTGCAAGACCAGAAACTCAGACTAGTTTTTTCTCACCTGAAAGGAGCAGATCAAAGGGATTTCCCCCACAGACATGTAGAGTTCAACAAAATATAATTCACCATGAAATATAACTTGTACGGCCTTTTGGTCGTATTTCTATGTTTTATAGGCATATACTGTCAACAGTACATAAGAGGTAAGAACTTCATGTTGAATGAAATACCTATTAAATCAACGTGACACAGTTGATGCAAAAAGTAGGTCATCTCAGGTATGAAAAATATCATTTTATAAATTACGATCTAGGTTTAATTAGCTTTTAACTTTTGCCATCAATTGGCACAAACAGACATAAAAGTCAGTGTTTTGCAAGGTGAGCATGATATTTGAGGCTGTAAAACGCGTGAAAAATCCTCACAAACATCCAATTTTTTGGTTGACTGGGGTGTTAATAAATAAGTAAATAACAAATACGGGTATTACCCAAACTCGGAAGACAAAAATTTTTGGAAATATGACTTTCCGTACATCTACCACATTGGGCTTGCAAAATTAAAAATCGCGACTACATGTCAATTGTTGATGGTGAAAAAGTAAAGTCTCGATTCTCTCATTAATGCTTTCAATAGAGATCGAATTTCATCGCGGTAAGTCTGTGTAGATGGGTGTTTTGTTGTGCCTTTTAATTGTGTGTATTATTTATGTACTTTTGCGTACGTGCTGAAATAGAATTGGCAATTTATTTCTATTTCATATGTTGTGCAGTACAATTTTTATTGAGTTTAGACAGATTCAAATTAGAAACACATAAAGTTCGTTATAGAAAAAGTAAATACTGCAAAATATTGTTCCAAAACAAAGCAAAGAGAGAGTGGTCAAATTTAGAGTAGGGACGTGTATCTCTTGTGCTTTTTAAAGAAAGAAAAAATATCTCTTGTCTCCTATAAGTCCATCCTGTTCTTTCATTTAACAGAAGCGCGATGGTGTGTAACTAGCGCCGAAGAAATGGATAAATGTGACCGTTTGCGACATTCCATCACAGAGCGCATGCAGACGAGCAACGATTATCCATCGTGGCTCAAACCATACGAACAATTACCAGAACTCCTGTGTGTCAAAGTAAGTATTTTTGGTCCAAGTCCACACAGCATTTCTGAAGTTTATTTCAGATTCCAGGACTACAGGAATCAAGCCGACCATTCGGCCTTTGTTGAAATCCGATCAAAATCATTGATATTAGCTATGAGACGCATGCAGATGTTCATTTAAATAATTTTCAAGGGTTCAGACAGCTTTGCTTGCATGGAAATGATCCAAAAGAACAAAGCAGACTTGATGCAGCTTGATCCAGGAATGGGATACACAGCTGGTGAATACTTCACTATGGTTCCTCTGGCAGCTGAAAAATACGACACAGGTAAACTTTAATATAACTGTCTGATTGGTACAAACTTTCAGATGAAAGTTCACACGTATAATAAAAGAAGGTAAGAAATTTCAATGGCATTCTAATTTTAACTGGAATTTTTTCAGCACAAGGAGATGACAGTGGATTAGAATATTACGCGGTCGCCGTGGTTAGAAAAGACAATCCAGATCCAGACTTCGACGTTGAAAAACTGGGTCAAAAGAAAGCATGCCATACTGGCGTCGGTCGCGCAGCTGGCTGGGTGTACCCCGTGTCTTCTCTAATTGAAAAGGGGATTATGGGTATAGCGGAGTGTAACGTTCCAGTGAAGTCCGCAGCAGCCTTTTTCGGTCCAATGTGCGCCCCAAATGGGTTGGCAAGATTCTACAATCCATTTGGTAAGAAACACAGAAGGAATGTCTCATATTTGTGTGATGCATTCTTTGGTTTTAGTGACCAGAACTGGGTTAGCATTCCCTTCGTTTAACTAGTTTTTAAACGCAGAATCAATACACATAATATGTGTTACTTGTTTGTTTCTGTCCACAGGTAACAACCCAGTCAGTGTTTGTGACAACTGCAAGGGCTATGGAGATGTATTCTGCAGTGATCACGATCCATACGCTGGTTACGATGGCGCTTTCAACTGTATGGCTAATAAAAATAGTGATAAAAATAATAAAAATGGTGACGTTGCTTTTATCAGAGATCACACCATCTACCAAATGACTTCAAATAGCAGCGGACAACACAGGCCAGATGTAAGTTGTTCCTCACTTTTTAGGTGGTTTAAGTTTACACTTAAACCACCTTATAGGATAGCGATCGGCAACTTCTTTTTGGCAATTTGGGACACTTCCCATTGGAATTCATTTGTCAAATTTGGACTCAAGACACCTTATGA
>JBCAUG010024266.1:0-10554 GCA_038406175.1 Haplosyllis leylae
CCCCCCCTGTTAACAGACAGACACCTGTGAAAACATAACCTCCCTCCGTACTACGTACGCGGTCGGTAACAAACTATCAAAATGATGAGTTACATAGGTCTAAATGCGCATAGCTCTTCAGTGGCAAGTTCCGTTTGTTAGATCTGCCAACTTCGAATAAATTTAGTACAATTTTGTAGATAGTCACATACAGACGAATATATTTTGTATTCCAAGATATTCAATTTGATATTTTATGCAGCAAATGCTGTCACCTGTATTTCTGTGTTAATGCAGTGTTAGTGGCAGGGAGAATTATCACCTATGATTGTGACATTTAATATGTGTAGTCTGGTTTGCCAAAAGATCATAGTAATTTAAATAATATCCAATTTCCTGTTGAAAGATTTACTTTCCAACAAGGCATCTATGGTTAACGCCTGGTCATAGTGTCTGTTCAGTTGTTCTCTTTCCAGTATTTGTTCACTTTCCTCAATGTACATCAGCATAATTCATCAGTCAGAGATTACAGTGTCGCTGGTCCACTAATGCACAGAGATTGTTTCGTGACAAAAGAATCAAAATCATGCCTTTACACTAGAGTTGGAATCCTGGTGAAAATTACTCTCTGCAATGATTTTGCACATGGCTTGTGTTTACCAGACAATTAATTTTCGCTTCGTCTTCAGAGTCTCGGTCCAACCATGTCGAACCGAAGGTCCTCGCAGTGGTTCAAGTCTGGTGAATCAAAAACGCTTGATTCTTCTTCGTGTACCGTATTCAGAATCTGTTTATTGTGATAACTACAGACAGGCAAATCAAATAGATCTACTCATTAAGCTCGTGTTTTGTATTCCTCAAAGCATTTTAAATGAAATCAATTTACTCCCACATCAGAAAATCATTTGATCGGATGACATACTGGCTCTGTTATGAACCATTTAGCAGATCTCTTTGTCTGATAAATTATGGAAAATGTGTCAGACAACTCCTGGTTTGGCGATTAAATATCCAAGAACTTGTAGTGAGGTGTATGACATTCCCAACGAATAAAAACAACAGCTACACACTGAATTTCCACAGACATAGTCATGGGCGTTTCCGAACCGTATCGTGACTTATCTTGTGATAATTCATGTAGAATAGATTCAACAATGTGTCCGTGTCTTAATATTATGTGCAGAAAAACAAGCTGGTTCAACAACTCTGGGTAATAATTGTGATAATCGTGTGATAGATTTGATTCATGTGAAATGGATTCAACAATATATGCTCATGCCTTAATAATATGTAGACAAACAACCCAGCTGAACAATAAGAACACCTCGGGTGAAAAGTCGTCAGCTAGCGCACACAATGTGATACAAACAAGCCAAAATTTGCTATTTATCTGTTTCACGTGATCTTTTTCTTCAACTTTGCAAACAAATACTGCAATGCAGCCTTGGAAATCCTAGTTATTTTATGCATGTGACACATCAGAAAATGAATTTCAGTAAAAGACGAGTATAGACTTGATCTTATGACTGAAAAGGGCCTTTCAATGTTTAACAGGGAAACTATCTTGGATGTGAACTGATCTCATTACAAACTCTTTTTGCAGTTCGAAAAATATGATCCACAAGGAATTCCTAAATGACAAACGAGCCGGAGACCCCCAGGAAAACATACAAGTATACCCTCCGGCAGACTGACACACCCAACGGGTCAATGTATCTTGGAAGTGCAGTAAATCAGCTAGTTGTAACTCGATTACAAATCATGCGATCGGAAACTTTGTAACGATTACTTGTGTTTTTTACTATTGTTGGCACTCCCTCATTGTCTGAAAGGCTAGGCTTGGGTGTGGTTTGGCTAATATGATATAGCCTCACATCCTTACCTAGCCCATTTTTACTAATATTAAAACCAGGCAATTGAAAAGTGAAATCTGCAGCTGAAATTTCAATTTTGGTCGTATTGTTCACCTAAATCTAAGTATCTTAATTTTAAGTTTGTCGCAAACAATTTCCTAATCATCCACCGGGATCAGGAACTGAAAAAACCTGTGCTAATGAAGCATTCCTTTATGGTTCTTGAGGTAAACACCCTCATGAGCCCTAAAAGCAATAGCAATACACACAAAAAAATGTTCCCTCCTGTCCGGAACTTCTATCCATTGATCGTTTCGGGGGTTTGTTTACGGTCTTTACACTTGAAACCTTTCTTCCTCAGTAATAAATTAAAATTAGCCATAACAAGTTAAAATTAATTTAATTTTCAGTGAACGAACATGAAGACTCATACATTTGTGACTGTATGTACCAACTACACGACACCAATGCAGTAGACTCGTTTGATCAACGCCTGTGATGCAGGGACACTGACTATTTAGAAGTAAAAAAAACACTGATCGCTTAGAAATCGAAATAATACTCAACTGGAAATACGTCCACTCATACTGATTATTTTTCAACCATATCTTGAAAAGGACGTCCTGACCAATTGATAATAAATTTGCTGTCACTTAAAAGAAATTTATAATGAGGATATTTAATGAGCAAATTTTGCCAAAAAAGCACCATTAAAAATCCCATGATTTGGACATATAAAAATGACCATTTCTGAGACAACATTCGATCCTATGCAACCCACAATTTTGGCACAGCTGTGGTATGAAAATAACGAAGTTTACACGAGATTTACAAACCTTTGGTGTAGTGCGCAGTGCACTCATCAGAAAACTTCTGTACCGTCTTCTTCGTCCCATTATTTCTTCTCAATTCTTAATTTCTAGTAGGATTCCAAGGATTTTACATTGTAGCTATTTTGTCCATCAAATATATATGGCATACAAACAGATTTTTTAGAAGAAAGTTACTGTGCAACTTTAAAAGCAACAAAATCCAAATGTGTGTTAGTGTTTTCATTGTCATAGCAAGAACAAACACTAGATCCAATACACTGCCAAAATTATTGTTTTATAACTCCAAATTGATAACTGTCCACTATAAAATCAATAGGTAACAATTCCTCACCAAGTTCCTAAATAAAACACCACTCCAAACATTTGTTCTTTCCAGTAACCTGAGATACCCAAGTAAATGCCTCGAATATAAATTTTATCCCGTTTTGTTGACAGCTTGAGACACTGGTCTTTTTGCAATTTGTCTTAAGCTGCTGTATGTTCTGAAATGTCAATTACACTTCATTGTATGATAACATTCGGAATGTTTTGAAGCTGGCAGCTTATTATGAAGCAAGTAACTGCAGTTCTGCATGTCCAGATTCAAATACAGTAATATATATTCAAGACAGGAAGCAAATGTTAATCGGAATACTAGATCTATTTGATATCAGCACGATTTAGTTTTCTCGGGTTTCAATTACATTAGGAGGCCGACTTTATCAATCTAATTAAATAAGTTCAGATATCAAATGATAATTCAAATTAGCTCGGCTTTTAAAGATTCTCAAATAAAGTATCAAATAAGGTAAATGAACTGAAATAAAATCGTGTCTCAGAGTCGATTTCAAGCTTTAAATTGTCTGTTTATATGCAGGAAGAAGCGTCAATTGAAATGAGTATTCAATAAGAAAGTCTTTCTGTTGAAGACCAACCGCACGCGTCCAACCATCCGTACCCCATGGTACACTGGGGCCAGAGGGGATTCCAGTCTTTCTTAATTTGGTCCTTCCCGGGTAGAGGAGGAGAGGGGAGGGATTTGTTTCTTCCTGGTGGGTTGGGGGATCCAGTCTAGTCTTCCTGACATAATCTTTTCTTGGGGGTAGTGGAAGTCCAGTCCTTCCTGGTCCAGTCCTTTTTGGGGGAGGTAGTCGTATCCCATGATGCAATGGGACAGGGACATAATCTATATTGTGATTTCCTGACAGAATGGAAAAATATTTAAATTATGAAAATTTGAATTTGTCGTTTCTTGTTTTGGTGCCATTTTAAGCTACTTAAAATGACTTTTGAGTTATTTAAAATGACATTTTATTGATGATTCTTGGTTAAAATTTTGTCAATCAACACTTCTATTTTAAATCCCCATATGTTTTCCAATAAGGTACCAAGGTCATGAAGATCAGATCATGTTGTAGATAATTTCAAATCTCAGTAAAAATCGATAGGTTGCAATATGACGTTCCACCAAGATTACATCTTCGATTGAGATGAAGTTTTTAACCTGTTATTGATCACCAAATGTCTCCCTCTCTGATTGGTGTTTGATTTTCTCATGGGTGGTTGTGGAATTTTCCAAACAGCAAATACTCTGTGACAGTGCAAATACTTAACCTTTGAAAGAACTGGCAAAAAAACTTGATAAAACCTCTGTAAATCTCCTATTGACAGTTATCTTCATTTTAGGCTTCCTCCAGTTGGTACGCCAATTCTGCAATTCTTCTCATTGAAAAGTGACTGTCGACTGCAAAAATTAGACAAAACTAATCCTGGAACTCCAGCTCTAACATAGGTCAGTAACTTGGTCGAATTTTCCCCACTATAATTGAATTCAATTCCGTGAGCAGGCCACCAAGACTTTGGCTGCATTCATTAGTTTCAGATACGAACATTGATCCCGGTACAATATTTCTCGGACGTACGCGAAAAAGAAAGTAACCTGATATTTCAGGTACACAAGGAGTATGCATTTCATCGCTGGCAGTAGAATATTAAATGCAGAATTAGAAGAATAATTTTAATCTCCCAATGAAACTACGGTAAAATGGCCTCGTTTACTGAAAATTGAATGTTAAGGAAAAGGTGTAAAGTTTAAGGTCAAACTGCTCATCCTGTTCATGAGATTTAAATTGAAGCTGCAAAAAAGTCGACAAAATGTCCAAAAGTAACACAAATCTGTTGAACAATGGTGATCTTCTTGGTTCGTTCTTGCTGTCTGTTCACGCAATAAATTTTTGAATCAATGCGCAGAAATTTATCAAACAATTTGTTCAGACTTTGTGGTCCTCAACGGCATCAGACATATACATCTAATGACATAATGCAAAAATGTTCATTTCCAAATCAGGATATGACAATGACATAGTACGCACCTTATCTTTCTTTGTATCATCGTCTATCTTAATGGCTGGAGGGGTGGTATTCCGAAATGTTCGCTCCAGGCCTCTCTTGGCGTTAAACCGTTTCTTGCCAGGCATCTTCTGAATTCTTTACTTCGAGAAATTATTTTTGAAATTTCCAGATTTCTTCACACTTTGAGTTTGGAACAAAATTGATTTGACAGTCAAATACATATCACCTCCAGTAAGTACATTTTTCTGTAGAACCTCTTTATAACTTATGGTGAAAGAAAATAACGTCAGAAGTTATAATTCATCAAAAATATTTTCCTTCACAATCTTCCTTTACTGATTCATCTGTGAACAAAATATATTAGTTTCACGCAGACTTCTTGTTGGGAATATCCGACACTGATGCACAGAATTCATCGGTTCATCAATGTACCCTTAGAAGTTCAATCACATTGGTTAAGCATTCGTTTCCAGATTGATCGTTCCGAAGATGATTCGTCGCTAACATATATGTGAAGTTCATCCAAATCAAAGTAATCCAAACATTTGTGTACTTGTGATGACGTAACCAGTCGAAAATGGTAATCAATCAGAACTTTACGTAATTGATTATTGTATTAATTGCATCCAGTCGCTCTCAAAAATCTTATTACTCAAATCCTCTCCTGTTCATTGATTACGCAAGAAAATTATACGCATTTACACACGGAGAGAAAGGAGCCGATAGGGTCAAATCGAATTTAAATTTATGGATATTGGCGATAGGAAAATTCGATACAAAATGACCAAAAACTTGTTGATCTCCCATTCTTCATGTTTCAGTTCATTCAAACACCTCGGAATGTAGGTCTGGCTGTAAAGATTTAATCCTTGTTTGGTAAAAACTGATATTACTGTAAATTGTTATGAAAACTCACCGTGCTATCGATTGCCTCAATTGAACCAAAATGAATGGTTGTGAACAAGCAAAGTTACTCCTTTTCCTGACTCTGGAAGCAACACCCATTTTAGCACCGAAGCAATCCAATTGATCACTACCATTGATTACTAATCAGTGGATATATTAGGAACTGTATTGCACTCTTCATTCTATACTTAGACACTAATGTATCTATTCTATTGTCTTTATCACCTGAGGGAGCAACGTAAATCAAAGAACGCCAGAAAGCTCATCAGACAAATGTCACTACAAATAAGTAACGGGGGTCCTCCAAAGTGCCCGGGAAAATGGGAGGTGTACCTTTCCTAGCATTTTCTCTTTTTATAGGTGTTAACTGCGGAAAAGGCTTCGCCTTTCAAACATATTTTTAAAAAAATCGTAACAAAGGGTAATAAATAAGAGGTTTATCTCCTCTTTTGTTATGACTTCCTTTGCCAACAAAATGAAACGTTTTTTCTTTCGAAATATGCAAATACTAGCATTGCCTCCGCTTCGATCGGGGTAGGATCTATCATTTAAATTTGAAACAACAGTTCTATAACGTCATATTCTTAAAAGCCAATCAAGTCAAGTGTGACCGACAGACAGACAGATACGGGGACAGAACTTCATAACTTTGGTAGTATTGACAAGAAAGCCGAGGTCTGGCCAAAATGTTCACGTGCTTTTCCTAACTTTTCTGGGGAAGATCATAATTACAATAAATGTCGGGTAGTTGAAAGAATAAAGAATGTATTTTGTCTGAAATGTGAAAAATTTGAGGTAACCTTGCAAGTGTTTCTTTTGGCCTGGCTTCAAAAACAAAAAATAGTTTACGAGAGCCATTCTCTTGACAGAAAAAGATAATACAATTCAAATTCAAGTGGTCTAATTTATAACACATTCTGAATATCCGTGGAAGCGAGAATGGAACATATTTTTGGTCCTAATAAATCCTGTAGACTGGGTTGATTTCATCAAAGGATTGGCACCTTGCATGTGCAAATGTACGTTACGCAATATCTTAAGTGACTAATAAGGCTACACCCTTACATCGGCAATGTTTTGCACTTTCATTATCAGTTGGTGGAGAATCCTGAAGAATTACGCCTGTATGTACTCGTCACGATTACTATCTAATGTGTAACTATCGTGATATTGAAACCACATCATTTGAAAAGTCATTGCCTCATCTCTCATACAGAAATGCATCCATACGATTTTAGACAAACATTGACTGTAGTATCTGCACATATGTATCAACATTGGTACTTCTACACACTTGAATTTGTGCGCATAAACGCGTTCGGTTTGTGAACAATGAACGGTGAAGCTGCAAACAAAACTGTTGACACAGAGAGGGAAACGCCCTGGAGAAGTGATGCAGGTAACAGAAGCAAAAACCGTTAGATAGAATATTATAAATCTACATACATGCAAATATCCCATCTAATTAGAAATATATTTATCATTAATAATGTTGGATCATGAAATAAACGCCATTCCACTATTGTTGAAAGAAAAAATTAAGTAAAAAGACGCTTCAAACTATTAATAAAAAATGGAAAATCGTTTAAATCGTTGACAACTTTAAAATTCTCAAGTAGTATATCAAGTTTTCATTAAACTTCATAGCCATGAATAATCGAAGAAGCGCTGTTGATTTTCTTTGTTTTCGCAGTTCTTAAAATCGTAGAATTCTTGGGTCAAATAGTACAATGTGTTGACGAGCGGAGTCGCATATTCTATCACAAAGGCACAACTGGATCATTTCATCGCATGCCTTGAACCTGAAATGGAAAATAACTGGAACTGGCTCGAAGTAAGCCTAAAACGCTTCTTTTGTCAATTTCGGAGCCCTTTAGAGATACGAAACAAATGAAAATGTAGTATTGCTGAATTATTTACAAAAGTCCACATTTTGACGCTTGTGCAAATGTGTTTACCATCTACCTGTTGTTTCCATGATGTGCATGTCAATGCGGGAAACAAATTCAACATTAAAGCCTTTAGGATTCAGGAAACTAAAGGTAAACGAGATGTTTGATGTAACCATCTTCTAACCACCTTTCAGAACTTTATATTATGGATTCCAAGCCGAACTCGTAACATTTGGTCAAATGGACTGGCGTAAAATATCCCTGGTGGCACTGATCTTTGCACACAGTCCGCTATAACATATTCTAATTCCCATGAGCTCTGTGAAATGACCCTTTCCATTTAGAGGGGTTGTGTAAAATGACCCCTCATGTGAGTATACTCACGGGGTATTTTAAGACATGTTCAATGTCTCGGCAGCTAAACTGAGTCTAGGATTTTTCACTCAGATTGAATGATAGGTGTCTCGGGAGTTTAGAGACATGTTGTATTAAATTTTGCAAAGCAGGTTGTGTTCATCTTAGGACTACATTTTGAATGATTATTATTTCTAAAACTATGAATGTTGGTTACAAAGTGACATGAACTGAATGTGTTGATGCAACCCTCAACACTCAAAACATTTATGGATAGTCAGATATGTGTGGTGCCGCCAAAAGGCGGGCCCCCTTGAATTCTGTCGGCCGTGAGTGCTTTCAGGCAGGTCTCCCTGTGGAGATCCCTTACCCCATGTAGCAAGCACCTCTCTTGTAGAGGCGGGCTTTTTCTCTTGGAGAGGCAAGTCCTCTCTTATAATGAGATAGGCTTTTCCAGTGCTTGATCTACATCCAGAATGCTCCTCATATGAGCGTTGCGATCCTTATGGGATGCATTCCTTGTGTCATCCACATCACGGTTGCCGGGGTGTGCCTGGCCAATGAGTGGCTTTCCCGCCACTTATGTCACACACACTTCACATGATCGGGGCACGCTTGGCCAATGGGATGCAAGTCTACCCATAAGCCCGTAACGTTCTTTTGCACCTTACATTATGACGTTATCCCTAGTATAAAAGCTGGCGTGACTCAGCCCCAAGCGCACTTGTACACTGGCAATCAATGCATAAGCATCAGTTGCTGGTATTCACGGTCACAGAGACTTAAGGCTCTCCTGTAGGTCAGGCAGCCACTTTAATTGGAGCTGCCGCCCCCTTGTTATTGACTTCAATGCATTTACTCCATGATCAAGCTGCTGCCGGACCCATGTACCTGCCGCCACCTTATGGTAGGAGGTTTGTAGTTTAGCGACTTTTAGCCAAAGCTGCCTGCCTCTCCTACGTGGGGAGAGGCTCGTGTAAGGTAGAAGGTCGCAAGGTGTTCCTCCACGCCTTTGTGGCTTGACATATGTTTAGATCTTTGTTTGGAAAAACTGCCAAATTAATTGCCAAACACAGACAGTTTGACATAATTCATTTCCTTATTCTTTGTCAAATACAGATTTATGGGATGCGTCCTATTTGAATGCGCGTTAATTTGATTTACACAAATGTTAAGTACCGTGTTTCTTTCTTCAAAATACTCATTATTTCTACGCATTTGAATTTCAGGTGACAGAGTCAGAAATTTTCCCCAGGTTTTCACATATATCTCTTTTGTGAAGAATGTACGTGAGTGAGTGAGTCTTTCAGTGGAGCATCTTCTGTGCATGGGTGACCAAACCTTGGGCATTGAACATTTTCCCTGTCTGTTCGTATGCCTAGTAACATATATAAATTTTTGTAATATTGATTCTTGGCGTGAGGTTCTTTCAGAAGTGTTAAGTTTTATCACTTACATTTGGACTCCAGAATCAAAATGCGTTACATGTACAAGTGTTATTCATCAACAAAATCTCTAGGACTTTACGGTTCTCTTGACAGACGAAATGATTAAAAAAATTCCGTTTACCAAATCATTAATCAGCATTTCTTCTGATAAAATCAAACAGCATTAACGAGGCAAATGAGCTCATTGTGTGACACCAAATAGCATAAACGAATACAGAAATGCCCAATGACAAGTCGTGTAAAATCATTTCTGACCTGCGCAATACACATTACAAATCTACATCATATTATGGCCTCAGTGTGAACTATCAACGAAAACAATGGCCACACCCTGCCGTTAATTGCTATTGTGCTGCGCAGGTGGAAGGCGGAATCGATTGTCATTTATTCCTTTATAAATGAGGTTTTGTTTTCTATCTGTGATAATTACACTGCCAGTTATGTTATGTAACATATCGGGAAAGTCATGGTTTTCCTTTTTTAATAATAATGGTCAAATTATGGAAAAGATACAACCATTTACATACTATTCGAAGAACGACAATGCAGTGTGTATCATGAGAATTTGTGTCGAAATAATACCTGTTTATAAACCGCTGCCAAATGTATCAACTTATAAACACTGGCCTCTGCACATTGCGAGATTGGCGCATCACATTACTAGCTTTTTGGGGGGTTGCGAAAATAGAAGGTTTAGCAGTGGTAGAGAGTCATCTTATGTTAAAATTTCCAGTTGGACCCAATAGAAATGGTTAATTTCCAAACACACCCTTTTTGTATGACCATATATGGTCTTGTGTGGAGCTCTTCAGTCCTTGTTTTCACTGTGCTCCCGTGTAGGTGAAATGCATTGTAAAGTTAATAATGCTATATTTACCGACCGTGAAAGGGGCTAGAATCCCAAGTTGCGCAATACCATCAGAAAGATTAATGGTGCATATGATAAATGAGATTTATG